>PVIW01009857.1:0-48637 GCA_004026585.1 Noctilio leporinus
CACAAATAAATGGAAGCATATACCATGTTCGTGGATGGGAAGAATTAACATCATTAAAATGCCCATACTACCGAAAGCAATCTACAGATTCAATGCAATCCCAGTTAAAATACCAATGACAGACTTCACAGAAATAGAAAAAATACTTCAAAAATTTATATGGAGCCAAAAACACCCATGAATAGCCACAGCAATCTTGAGAAAGAAGAACAAGGTAGGAGGAATCACAATACCAGACTTCAAACAATACTACAAGGCTACTGTCATCAAAACAGCGTGGTACTGGCATAAGGATAGACATATATCAATGGAACAGAATAGAGAGTCCAGAAATTAACCCAGGACACTCTGGTCAACTAATATTTGACAAAGGGGGAAGGAACATCAAATGGAATGAAAACAGTCTCTTCATCGAATGGTGTTGGGAGAACTGGACAGCAACGTGCAAAAAGATAAAATTAGACCATACACCAGAATAAACTGAAGATAGATAAAGGAATTAAATATAAGCAGTGCCACCATAAAGGTCCTGGAGAAAAATATAGGCAGTAAACTTCTGGATATCCTATGCAAAAATATGTTTACTGATACTTCACCAAGGGCAAAGAAATAAAAGAATGAGTCAACAAATGGGACTATATCAAATTGAAAGGTTTCTGTTCAGCTAAAGAAAATAGCAGCAAAATTCAAAGGGAACCAACTGTATGAGAAAACATAATTGCCAATGAGACCTCAGACAAGGGTCTGATCTCCAAAATATATAAAGAACTAATGTGACTCAACACCAGGGGGACAGACAGCCCAATTAAAAAATGGGCAAAGGACCTGAACAGACAACTCACTGAGGAAGATATACAAAGGGCCCAGAGGCATATGAAAGAATTAGCCATCAGAGAGATGCAAATTAAAACCACAATAAGATACCACCTCATACCTGTCAGAATGGCAATCACTAGCAAATCAACAAACAATTGTTGGCGAGGATGCAGGGCAAAGGGAACCCTCATACACTGTTGGCGGGAATGCAGGCTGGTGCAGGCACTGTGGAAAACATTATGGGGTTTTCCTAAAAATCTAAAAATGGAACTGCCTTTTGATCCAGCAATTCCACTACTTGGACTGTACCCAAAGAATCCTGAAACACCAATTCAGAAGAACCTATGCACACCTATATTCATAGCGGCACTATTTATAATAGCCAAGTGCTGGAAACAGCCTATATGTCCATCAGTGGATTATTGGATCAAAAAACTTTGGTATATTTACACAATGGAATTCTATATAGCAATAAGAAAGAAGGAACTTGTACCCTTTGCAACAACATGGATGGAACTGGAGAGTGTTATGCTTAGTAAAATAAGCCAGTCAGTGAAGGACAAATATCATATGATCTCACCCATTACGGGACAATAATGAGCAAAACTAACAACAATCGGAACAGAACCAAATATATGAATACAATGAATAGGCCTTCAGTGGTCGGGGGATAGGGGTTGCGGGGAGAGGGGAGGCAGTGGCAAGAAAGGGGGGCAGCTTAGACAAGAACGTAGTATAAAGGAAACATGGACATGGACATTAGGTGAGATTGTCTTTGTGGGGAATGTGTGGGTGGGTAGGGGGACAGAGGGGAGCAAAAAGGGAATGAATATAATACAACAACAATAAAATAAAATAAAATAAAATAAAATAATATAAAATAAAATAAAATAAAATACAATTGCTCTTGAATTGCTGTGCATAGACCCATTTCAGGTGATTTTGCCTTTCACAGTTCCTGCTTGCTAGTTACCAGCTCAATGTGTTCTTCAGCCTGAACAAGAGCAAGAAAAATAAGAAGCAAAGACATACATAGTGTCCTAGACATTAAAATTTATTTTCCCTGAAAGAACAACTCATTTTGGGAGTTGTAAATGGTAAGAAATAAGCCATTCAAAAGAGGGTTTGAGACCAATGACTGGAGCAGGTCTGGTTACTAAAATGGAACTAATTTGGGATCTGGGATTAGGGTGGAGGTGGCATGTTAGACTCTGTGACTAGTTATTCCCAAAACATACTCATCTCTTTCAATTACAGATGTGAATATATTGCAACTGCTCTGGTCCCTGCTTCATAAAAGGCTAAACTAGAATCCAGAACAGAGCTGAAAGACTTTCTGAGATTAGCAGGCAATGTGCTCCCTTCAGGAAATCAGACCAAATACAATAATTTCCACTGAAAAGTGCCACTGGACATGTGAAATGGCAAGTGCCAACCTCACACAAAAACAGACTAACCACAAAGTTCAGCCTTTTACATGTGGTGGGGATGATGGCAGAGTTGCCACCTTACAACCTGGTTTCTCAATGGGATTAAAGTTGCTCAGTAAATTGGGCTATGAGGATTTTTCCCACGCAGCTATCACAAGGCATTTTGATGTGCTTATTATTTATAGCAACCCAGAGGGGTAGAGAAATGTTAGTGATTTCTATTTCAAATACTATAGAACTCAGTTATTATATGGCTTATTAATGCTGATCTTCAAATAATTACCAGATAATAGTTTGAGAATCCCCACCACCACCACCAAGCCACACACACACACAAGTCCTCATGCTTTAGTAAAGACTTGAAATATTGGCTTGTTGTGGTAGTGTCTTATCTTATTTTATGGAGTTGGCATCTAAATTTTCACAAGGATGAAAATTAGGTGCAGTTAAAATTGCTTTTGGAAAATCTTTTTAAATGCTCACAGGCCCAGCCAGAGGCTCAACTGTGAGAGGCTGGAGCTGATTGGTGGGTGGCAAAAGGAACAGCTGCATGGTTAAAATAGTCATTTCCCTTTCTTACTCTTTTTGCTGAGGATGGCAGATTTTGCTCTAGTCATAGTTTAAGTTGTGTAACTTAACCCTGGTCAGCACCCCCAGGACTGTCAGTCCTCTTACAAACACAAAAAAGTAGTAGGTGTGCTTTTGTAGAGCAGTTCCTGACTATTAGGTTCCCATTGCCTGATAAAAAAGAACCTTCATTATGCTCACTTAGGCAGCACATATACCGAAAAAAACAAAAACAAAACAAAACAACAACAACAACAAAAACCCTCCATTATCTTCCCAACCAAAAGCACTGCCAGTGTCCCTGTCATGTTTTTCTCACCCTCTTCTAAACAGCCTGGCTTGGGCATGGGACTATCAGTAAGTCTCCTCCTTCTCTTTCGCATGCTCATCTTCATTTCCAAATGCAATGCTCGACTTCCTATGGGTACATCTCTGAGGTTTCAAACACCTCCAAAGGATTCCAATGCCAAAGAATGCTCCCTTATAAAATGCTCCATTGTCATTACTGACTTCAGAACTTTGCACAGATATGCTTCCAGTTTTTGTTTCCTGCTCACAAACTCCTTGTTTGGGCCAGAGACCCCATGTGGCCTGCCCTGTAACCTGCTACCTGAGTCAGGCCTTGCAAAACAGACTACAGCCAGTGGTCACTGTGTTCTCTGGGACTGTGACCTGCAGTCAGTCATGCAGGACCTAAGCCACTGCCTGTGCTGAGATAAAGAGGTCTGCATCACAGGCCATGCACCAGATTCACAAGGTTCCCCATTAACAGAGGTGACCAAAGCATAGCCGATGTCCTGCTGAGAACTAGTTACATCCCCATTGCCCCTCTCCTCTCCCTTAATCATTTCCCAGGAACAAGGACTATAAGCCATCCCTAATTAGAAGACATCATTCTTTTGCAAACTCCTATACCCTGGATCCTAGAGCTGACCAGCAGGGTGACCCATCCTCCTGAGGGTTTGCTCCATGCCCTTAAAAATCCTTCTGTCCCTTCTCTTGGGGCTACAGTCCAATGGGACTCAGCTGCTTGCTTAAACATCCTCAATAAAGGCTTAGAACTGGTCCACCTGACTCCTCCCTTCTTTCTGGCACAAACCTAACATTCCCCATTGCTTACTCAATAAATTATATACCCAGTTTAGCCACTCAAAGACCTTAGCAATCACTCCTTCCAAGTTTATTGCCTATTAAAGTGTTTAACATCATGAATCTTATTTATTTCTTTAGCACTAATAATGAGCTGAGAACAATGAGCTGAGAACTCTTGCAAGGTTCCTAATGTATGCTATGTGTTTGTCTTGTCAGGTTGCATAGCAAACTAATCCTGGCAAAAATCCAATGAGAAGAGTACTATTATTTCCATTTTATGGATGAATAAAGGTGAAGGTCCCAGAGGTTCAGAACTAATCTGTAGAGCTTGGACTTGAATTTGAAGATATCAGGTTACAAAAGCCTTCTTTCTTCCTTTCCTTCCTTCCTTCCTTCCTCCCTTCCTTCCTTCCTTCCTTCCTTCCTTCTTTCCTTTCTTTCTTTTCTTTCTTTTTCTTTCTTTCTTTCTTTCTTTCTTTCTCTTTCTTTCTTTCTTTCTTTCTTTCTTTCTTTTTCTTTCTTTCTTTCTTTCTTTCTTTCTTTCTTTCTTTCTTTCTTTCTTTCTTTCTTTCTTCCTTCCTTCCTTCTTTCCTTCCTTCCTTCCTTCCTTCCTTCCTTCCTTTCTTTTCCTCTTCTTTCCCTCCTTCATCCTCCTTTTATTTTTTATTTTTGTAGACTGGGAGGTAGATGAATAGAGCAATGCTTTTTATCCAATTATCTCCCCTAGCCTGTGTTTCAATGTCCCAAAGTTTAATTAATAGAACAAGAAAGGTACCCTGAACTGAATTCAACACTTTGGAAAAGCCCTGTTTTTCTAACTGTCATTTATTATCGAGAGAAACAGGGTCCTCCCAGGATAGCACAGTAAAATGGCTGAAGGCCTTTTGTCCTTTTTTCTCTGGCCACACAGACTGGAATCTTTGTGCTCACATTGCTGACTAATACAGTCTTGTTAGAACTGGGTGGTGTTTCACAATTACCACCCCACCAAGTAACCATTCCTTAGTTCTTCCTTGTTGTGATTTTCCCTCCTTCTAATATCAACTCAGCTTTTCTGTGATTCAAGAGTTAACTCAGTGTCACCTCTCCCTTTACCCTTAAGGGGTGGTATGATATTGTGATTTATAATAAGAAGTTTATATTGGTCTCAGTCTCTGATTCTGGCACAGAGCTCCTAAAACCCTTAGAATTTCCTGGGATAGGAGTAATAAAGGTTCCTTTTGTTATGCTGAGGTGACTTTCGAGCTTCACCTAAGGAACCAACCATGTGATTAGAGGGTAGAACTTTCATTCTTACCCACTCCCACCAGTGTTAGGTATGGAACTCAATCACCAATGACCAATCATTTACTCAATATTATCTATGGAATGAAGCTTCAATAAAATCCCAAAATAACACATGGAGATTTGGGAAGAGAGGTGCACCTGGAGAGGGCACATATGCTCCATGCTACTTCTCCATGCCTTGTCTGTGCATCTCTTCCATCTGGCTTTTCCTAAATTACTCGTATATCCTTTCATAATAAACTGGTAATGAATAAGTAAAATGTTTCTCTGAGTTCTGTGGACCAAGGAGGGGTTCTTGAAAGCTCTGATCTATAGCCACCAGCATAGGTGACCAGCATAGGTGACAACCGGCACTTAAATTGTCTGTCATCTGAAGAGTTTATGTCTGTGGGGATGGGAGGGATGGGGGAGTCTTGTAAGACTGAACTCTTAACCTATGTGATCTGATGCTATCTCCAGGTAGGTATGCAGTGTCAGAATTAAGTTGAATTATAGGATACCCAGCTGGTGCTGGAGAATTACTTGGTGGTGTGGGGAAAATACCCCAACACTCGACCTGCTCCCAGAATCACAGAAGGAATAGATGTCCAAGGATGGGCCAATGTGGGTTCTTTCTGGGACTTTTCTGTGAGAGTTAAAAGGAAAGAAGTACTTTCCCACTGGGGCGGATAATGTCAGAGGACTTAACTGATAATAGGATGTGAATGGCTCTCATAGAGGCAGACTTTCATGGAAAGATGCTTAGAAACAGCCTGCATACAATATATAGGGAAAAGGCCCTAGTAACAGTTTGAATCCCTGCTCCAGCCAGCCCTAAAACCTACATTCCTGGACTTTATATTTGCTTAAGTTAGTTTGAATTGGGTTTTATTGCTTGCAATCAAAAAGTTTTAACCAGTGTTTCTCACCACTTTTTTCATTATCATCCCTCCCTTAGATGACTTTCTAGACATTTTTTTTTTAATTGCCTGATTTCCTCACCCTGAAATCTAATACCAGAGATATATGTACTTCATATCTGTGCATGTACTATATGTATATCTGTGCTTTATACATAAAAATAGGAAGATTTTTATTCACCCCTTCCAAGAACAAATTTTTGCCTGCTAAGAGTGAGATCATCTCTATTGAGATTGTATGGTATTGACTAATCAAGATGGCACTTAAAGATCCTCACCTCCTGGTATTCATTCTTTCACACATTTAGTCAGGGCTGGCCTGTGCAGACAATTGAATACAGCAAAGTCATGGTATGTGATTTTTAAAGCTAAATTCCACCTTTCAAGGCAGCTGCCACATTTTCTCTGCTTGAATAGCTCAATCTTGGAGAAGAACTCCAACCAATAACCAGCAGCTGCTTGCTAGCCATGTGAAGGAATAACCCTGGAAGTGTTCCTCCAGGCCCACTTAAGCCTTCAGATGACTGTAACCCTGGGTAACATCTGCCTGTGGCTTTATCAGGGATCCTGAGTCAGAACCTCCCAGCCAAGCTGCTCCACAGAAACTCACAGATAATAAGTGATTGTTATGGTTTTAAGCCACTAAACTATGGAATGATTTTATTATAGCATTATTTAACTAATACATTAATGTAAGCTCTCTTTCCCCACAAATATTATACATCTAGATTTACCAGTAAGGGCAGTTGGTGGGGAAGGGTAGCTTATAGGTATGGAATGACAACCCACAGGTTTAGAAAATTTGAGTTTTTACCAACATATTGCAAGGTATATTGCAACACACATTAAACAGTTTATGGGAAAAAAAAGAAAAAAAAAAAAAAGCTACTGGGAGAAATAAGCCACCACCATATGAATTCAACAAGCCTTGCCAATTACCTACTCTGTGTAAGGCATTGTGTGAAATACTTACTGCATTTTTCTTGGGTTGTTGTAACAAAGTACCACAGGCCAGGTCACTTATAATAACATTAATTCTCTCACAGCTTTGCAGGCTGAAGTCTAAAATCAAGGTTTTGGGAGGACCATTCTCATTCTGAAGGCTCTAGAAGAGGATCTGTTTTTGCCTCTCTCCTAGCTTCTGGTATTGCTGGCAACCTTGGTTTATAGATGCCAATCTCTACCTCTGTCATCCATGGTGTTCTCCTTGTGTGTCTTAACATTGTTCTCCTTCTCTGTTTCTACTCTTCTTCTTACAAAGACATCATATATATTGGACTAGAATGACCCTAATGACCTCATCTTAATCATATCTGTAAAGACCCTATTTCCAAATAAGTCACAGGTACTAAGGGTTAGGACTTCAACAGCTTTTAGTGGGACAGAATTGAACCCATAACACTAGACATAGTTAAGATGAATCAGATTCATTCTCAACTATGATAAATAACCCACATTGCAAAAGCAGGCATAATTTGGGGATGCCTCATGGACAAAGTGTAATATCATTGGCTTTCAAATGATGGATGAAATTTTGACAGCTGAAGAAGAGGAGGCACTCCAGGCAGATGAACCACTGTGAGCAAAGGCAAGAAGGCTAGAAAGCAGGGGAACAGTTGAGGGCTGAGGAATTGCTGTGCAGATGAGCAGGAGCAAAGGTTGAGGAGGTATTGATTGCAAGTGTAAGGAATAGGCACTAGATCATTGGAATAGTCACTAGCAATCCCCAGCCCATATCCCCTCAAATCCCTTTACTGTTCCTGTGACTAAGGTCAAGTGACAGATGAGGGTATGGGACTCACAGACACCACTGGGTGAGGCAGCTCCTGTTGCCCAAGGGGAGCCCTCTGAAGGAAAAGGTTCAGATGAAAGTCTTTAGCAGCAACAGTGCAGCAGCAGCTGGGAAATCAGGGAAAAAGACCCCATGGAATTTGTGCAGGCACTTCAGCCTCTGCTCTGCCTCACTGGGGTGGCACCAGGTGCTAAAGTCCTAACAGTTAGTGAAACTAAGTTAATGGAGACAAGGAGCCAAGTTGGGATGAAAATGTGGGTCTGGGATTTATCCAAATGCAGGGCTATGAACAGTTGAGAGATATAAGATCACCTAGACAGAGCAAGGAGACTTCAAAGAAAGGGGCTACAGAGCACAGAGGGTGGGAGAACCTGAATTAGGAGACATAGGGTAAGTGTGATCAACTGGCAAAACTTTAGTTAAAAAACAAACAAACAAAAAAACAAAAAAACAGCATACCACAAAAGTGTTATATTTTGAAATAAACTTATTATTAGATGTAAATACATAAACACAGTCATTTTTTAATTGTTAAAAAAAGTATCCACTTGCTGCAATAATAGACTCAATTTGACTTTGGAATCTTGAGCATGCTTTAATTAACTTTTGTTTGTCCATGGACATAATCATGTTTTCAGTCTTAGCTTTAACAGCCTTTTTATTGAAATGAGGTTGTTTATTAACTTCTCTCTCACAAATGCTCCGTACATAATAGTCTAAAGGATTTGCATCTGGTGAACTAGGCAGCCAGATTTCCTTTGATCAGAATTCAGGAACATTGACACTGAGAAATTCTTGCACCTTTTTGGTGTTATGTGCTGGTGCACCATCTTGTTGGAAGAGAAAATGACATCCATTTGTGACTTGCTTCAATCATGGTACAACTGCTTCTCTCAAACAAAACATCAAGGTAAACATCCTGGATCTTCACTGGTGATCTCCTGGATTCTGTGTACAATAAATATCTGGACTTGTGCACTCATTGCATACTTTATGCATTTTCCTTGTTGGTGTGGTGACATCAGGATCAGCATCATACACTTTCTGCATGTTGTAAACTGTACGTTAAGGGAGGTTATTGAAGTCTGCAATTTCCTTAGCAGTTTGCCCTGCATGCAGTCCAGAAATTATGGTTGCTCTAACATCATATTCCTTTGACTTGATGGTTGCTCTCAGAATTTAATACTTTATATCTGAAACAATGATGTTAAATCATAACCTTAGAAACATAGTTTTTCAAAATTATTAAGAAGCACATGAAAAAGGAGATTCAGTTATTGCCAATTGATCGTGTACACCTGGTACATGTACCTGAACCTATCTAATTAGGAGCTCCAGTTACTAGATAATTGCCACTCAAGCAAACACCAGGGCCTTACAGAGATTTGATAAAACTCATCTCCAAGTCTCCAACATTCTTCAGAGACTTAAAGACAAAACCATATGATTATGTCAACAGATGTTGAAAAAGCATTTGATAAAGTATAGCACCCTTTATGATAAAATCCCTCTGCAAGATGGGAATAGAGGGCGCATACCTCAACATAATAAAGGCCATATATGAGAAACCTAAAGCTAACATCATAGTCAATGCACAAAAACTGAAAGCCTTTCCCTAAGATCAAGAACAAGGCAAGGGTGTCCACTCTCTCCACTTCTATTCAACATAGTCTTGGAAGTTCTAGCCATAGTGATCAGACAAGAAAAATGAATCAAAGGCATCCAAATTGGAAAGGAGGAAGTAAAACTGTCATTATTTGCAGATGACATGATATTGTACATAGAAAACCCTATGGATTTCACTAAAAACCTACTCAACCTAATAAGTGAATTTGGCAAAATAGTTGGTACAAAGTCAGTATCCATAAATTGAAAGCATTTTTATACACCAACAATAAAACATTAAAGAAAGAAACTAGAAAACAAATTCCATTTACTATAGCAACCAAAAAATAAACTATCCGGGAATAAATCTAACCAAAGAGATAAAAGAATTGTATTTGGAAAACTACCTAATACTGAAGAAAGAAATTAAGGAAGATACAAATAAATGGAAACATATACCATGTTCCTGGTTGGGAAGAATGAACATCATTAAAATGTCCATACTACCCAAAGCCATCTCCAGATTCCACACAATCCCATTAAAATACCAACATCATATTTCACAGACTTAGAACAAATACTTAAAAAATTATATGGAGTCAAAAGCAACCCCAAATAGCCAAAGCAATCTTGAGAAAGAAGAACAAAGCAGGAGGAATCCCAATACCAGACATCAAACTATATTATAAAGCCAAAGTAATCAAAACAGTCTGGTACTGGCACATACAGACTAACAGATCAGTGGAACAGAATGGAGAACTCAGAAATAAACCCAGGACTCCATGGACAACCATTACTCAACAAAGAGGAGAGGAACATAAAATGAAGTGCAAATAGCCTCTTCAACAAGTGGTGTTGGGAGAAATGGACAGCCACATGCAAAAAAATTAAACTAGACCACCAACTTACACCATACACCACAGTAAACTCTAGATGGATAAAAGACTTAAACATAAGCAGTGCCACCATAAAAGCCCCAGAGGAAAACATACGCAAAAAAACTGCAGATATCCCATGCAGCAATATTTTCACTGAAATATCTCTCAAAGCAAGGGAAATAAAGGAACTAATAAACAAATGGGAATACATCAAACTGCAAAGTTTCTGCTCAGCCTAAAGGAAACATCAACAAAATGAAAAGGGAACCAATCATATGGGAAAACATATTTTCAAATGACACTTCAGACAAGGTTTTGAGCTCTAAAACATATGAAGAACTAATACAACTCAACACCAGGGAGACAAACCACCCAATTAAAAAATGGGCACTTCTCCATAGATATACAAAAGGCCCATAGGCATATGAAAGAATGTTCAACATCAATAACCATCAGAGAGATTCAAAGTAAAACCACAAGATACCACCTCACCTGCCATCATCAACAAATCAACAAACAACAAGTGCTGGCGAGGATGTAGAGAAAAGGGAATCCTGGTGCACTGCTGGTTGGAATGCAGACTGGTGCAGCCACTATGGAAAACAACATGGAATTTCCTTAATAAAACTAAGAATAGAACTGCTTTATGGCCCAGCGATTCCAATGCTAGGATTACACTTAAAGAATCCTAAAACACCAATTCAGAGGAACATGTTCATAGCAGTGCTATTTATAATAGCCTATGTTCATAGCAGTGCTATTTATAATAGCCAAGTGCTGGAAAGAGCCTAAGTGCCCTTTAGGGGATGAATGGATCAAAAATCTGTGGTACATTTACACAACAGAGTCGTATGTAGCAGAAATAAAGAGGAATCCCCTACCATTTGCAATAGCATGGATGGAACTGGAAAGTATCATGCTTAGTGAAATCAGCCAGGCAGCAAAAGTTAAGTACCATATGTTCTCACTTAATGCAGGAGACTAATGAACAAGCAAATAAGCAAAACCAAACCACAGACATAAATACAAGGAATAGACTTTCATTGTGCAGAGGGGAAGAGGAGGGGGAGGGCAGAAGAAGCAGGGAAAGAAAGAGAACAGTTTAGTCAAGAAACTAGCATGGATGACCCATGGACATGGAGGACATGTGGGATTGATTGTGAGGTGGGGGATAGGGAGGGTGGGGAAGGAGAGAGCAGAGAGGGAAAATAAGATGAATGGAATACAACAACAATAAAATCAAAATTTTTTTAAATGCTTATTATAATTATTACCCCTCTGTTCTTCCTCTTACCAAGGTCCAACCTCATAGTGCATACAGCTCCATCCAATAAGTTAATATTCTCAAATGCAATGGTCACTGGAGTTGTAATGCTGGGCAAATTAAAGTTTGACTAGAGAAAATAATATTTATATTTGTTGTCCAACTTAAGCTTAAACCTTTTTCCTTAGGGACCCATCTTTCTTGGTCTTATGAGATAGTCTGCAGGGCTCTCAGTGGGAATCAAGCCTTGAATTACATTTGAGAGTAACCTTTGTAAACTCAAGGGCCCATGAAATTCAATCCCTGGACAATCAACTGCTTGTCAAAACAAACACAGAAACAGCCAAAAGTATTCTCTCAAACAGATTGGAAGTGGCTCCCACTCACAACCTACTGCAGCCTTTCTGTCTCTCTTCCTATAACTGGCAGCAGCTCTGCAACCTCTGACCTGTTTTAACTCTTTGTTTTCAATCTCCTCATACACATTTCAGACACCCAGGCTCCAGGTTCTTTAAAGCCCTATATCCCTCCTTTCCAATTTTTCATACCTCCTCCTACAGCATAAAATGTTGGAATGGGGCTGGTAGAGATGCTCTCAGCAGAGGACCAAGAGAGGAGAAACTGGGAGTGAAGACCATAGCTCTAGGGCTTGATGGGGCAAAAAGAGGGCAGGGAGGCAGCTGGGCTGAACCTGTCACAGGGCAGCAGCAGGGCAGGTATTCCTTGGGTGGCCTACCCAGGCCAACGTTTTCCTGCCTCTGCTTTTGCTTATACAGCTTGCTCTACTTGGATTGTTCTCTTCCATTCTTGTTTTCGCTGGTTACCTCTTATTCTGTAAGTCTCAGCACAAATGTGTCTTCTTTAGGGAGGCTTTCGCAAACCATCTTATCAAAGTGCCCATCCCTCTCCAACTTCTATGTTTAGACCCTGGGTTTTGTTTTTTGTTTTATTTATAACATTTTCCACAATTTATAATTATTTTATCTGTTAATTGGCATCAGATTTTTGTAGCCTCTGTAGTCTCCAAGCTCCATGAAAAAAAACTACAGCCCTAGTTGTGTAGCTCAGTTGGTTATGATATCCCAAGGTTGTGGTTCAATCCCTGGTCAGAGCACATACAAGAATTAATTAATGAATGGTCAATAAGTGGAACAACAAGTCAATGTCCCTCTCTCTCCCTTGCCCCTCTCTCTTTTAAATCAATATAAATAAAAATTTAAAAACACAGACTACAGACAGAAGCACCCCTAGAGCCAGGCACTTAGTAGGGTTCTCAATAAAGAGTTATGAATAAATGAATAAGTGAAGGATTACTGTTAAATCTTTATTCAATTCACTAGTAGCTTTAGAAAAATCACTTAATCACTCTGCCTTTATTCCCCCTTTAAAGGGGATGGGGAACCTTGATCTGACTCCTTTATAAGGGTCAACTTCATAAAATCACCACAAAACAACTTCAAAATACAAAGTATCACTATTTAACCATATCAACTGGTTCTTAATATCTGAAATTTTGTAGAGTTCAACAGTACAAAAGTCATGTGTTGCTCTGTGGTGACATGTGCTTTGTTGGTGTGTTCTATCATTTTACTTTTTCAGCCTTTTTACCCATGCCTGCCCTCTAGTAATTTGGGAAGAAAGCACTCAGAGGTTGTTAAGTAAATGAATAATCTGTTGTTTCTCACCTCAGCTGGCAGAGTGGCTGTCTGCAAGGGACAGCCTTCTTGCAGAGAGATGCACATCACTCCCCACTGCTGGAGTGGCTGCCACTGTCATTCTGCTGGCAGCCACCAAACAGCCCCTGGAGATGGAGAAGCATCCTGTGCCCTTTCCCCAAAGGAAGCACCCTACTGTGCAGCATTGTGACACTGTAGCTTTACTATTATTTAGCTGACAGAATGCCTGCTTTTTGTATTTGCACCTACAGTCACACACCAGTTACATCTGGTTGCCAGCTCTTTCTCCACATGCTCCTTGGGAAGTGTGCTCCTGTCACCTTGGCAGGGAAGAATGAGGAGGGTGGGAGTTGCCCTAACAACCCTGCATTCTGTTCCAGCTGTTGATACTGATCTTGCTTCTCACATTTCCCCTCTTTCCCCCACTCATCTGCTTCCCACCTTACAAATTGAGCTTATTCAAGATTTAGGAAGATACAGCTGTGCTTTGGATTTATTTTAAATGAATAGAAAATAATCTAAATATATCCTCTAAAATGCCTAGTTGAATACATCTCAGTTTCAGCCATTCAAGGAGGTAGCATTGTCTATATTGTCTGTAGCACCCAAAAGAAAAAGATTGTGGCTAATTACCACCCCTTTCTGGAATGTTCTAGAGTAATGCTGCCCAATAGAACTTTTTGCAGTGATAGAAATAGCCTATATCTGTGCTGTTCAAGATGGCAGCTACCTGAAAAGTGGCCAGTGTGAGCTGAATTTTTAAATTAATTTAAAACTAAATAGATGCATGTGGTTAGTTGCTACAGTATTGGACAATATGGTTCCACAGCAGTGTTTTTCAAATCTTACTGCAGACAGAAATCACTTTATTAAAATGCAGATTCTGAATCAGGTGGGTGGGGTGGGGCCTGAGGTTCTGCATTTCTAACATGCTCTCAGGAATGCTGATACTGCTGGTCACTGGTCCACCCTTTCAGGAGCAAGGGATATGATTCTCAAACATGATTACACATTGGGCTTCCCTGGAGACTGTTAAGAAATACTGACACCTGGAACTCACCCTAGAGATTTTGGCATAATTGATCAGGGTGCTATTTTGGACATGGGAACATTTAAAAAGCTCCCCAGGCAAGGTTGAAAATCACCCACACTGCACTGAAAATGACCTAGTTAATAATCAAATGGCTTTTTAATATAATGTACTCATTTCAGAGTACAGAACACTGGCTTTACAATAATTTCTAAAGGGATGTTATTTGGTATATGCTCAAACCTTCAGAGAATTTAGACTGGTTTTGCCCATCCTTATTAGAAATGGAAAACACATTTCTGATAGTCCCTCCAGGTAGAGCAGATATAGCTCTGGAAAGCTGGGTCAGGTGGGCAGTGCAGAGCTGAGGAGTCTGCAAGGATCATCCTGGGAAGTGTGCAGCCTGTATCTGCTTGCTCCTCCCTGGCCCCCAGCTAGGATTTAATGGTCTTATAGGTGCTGGTCTACCGTACTCCTCTTGTTAGAGTCTGAAGGCCATCGAGGTTAAGATGATAGGCTCTGGAGTCAAAATACCTGTGTTTGAATTCTAATTCTGCTGTTCATAGGTTCATGATTTGGACAAGTTACCTGAACAACCTGGGCCTTGATTTTTTTTTTTTAATCTCTAAAATAAGGATAAATATAGTACCTTCCTCCCAGAGTGGTGTGAAGAATGGGGTGGTCCCTAGAACTTCATTAGCAGTTCTAAGTGTCAGATGTTAACTCCACCACATTTCTGTCCTAACTTCTGGGTTTGACTCTCACTGGACTCTTTTTAGTTCCCTAAGCCCACCACGCTTCCATTCACTCAAGGCCTTTGCACATGCTCATGCTCCTTGCATGAAATTGGTTCCTTCTCCTGAAGCCTAGTTAATGCCTCCTATTCAGCCTCATGGTCGCTCCCTTGAGAAGACTTTTGTCACTAGTCCTTCTCAGCCCCATGCTTATTATAAGCACTTGGTATGGCTCATTCATTCAATAAACACAGCACCAACTATGTGACATGTTCTATTTTTAGTTCTGAGAATACTGCAGGTGGTGGGGGGATGGCTTAAAAATTCCTTATTCTCATGAAGATTCCACTTGGGGATAGTCTGGCCATAAATAAGGAAATGAGAATAAAGAGCACAAACATGGATGGCCACAGAGGTCCTCTATGAAGAGTGATGATCGCTTCAAACCTGGGGTGGGTGTGGAGCAAACCATGCAGATCTCTGTGGGACCAGGAAGTGCATGGTGGACCTGCATGCTCACACAGAATCATTGACTTCTGACTCCATAGTAGAGGCCAGTTGCACCTTCTTATTCTCTGTCCCTGCACATTTGGCATGCATTAAGCACTCATTGTGTTGAATAAAACGTCCTCACAGGGCATTCCAGAATTTCTGGAGAATGTATGTGGTGGATGGGGGTTGAGAAGCTGTTGTGTACTCACCACTCTCCCTCCCTCTTACCTGCTTAAAATAACTGCTGGCAAAAAAAAAGGAAAAAGAAAAAGAAAAGAAAAGACAAACAAAAAAGTCTTGAAATTGAGTTCTGGTTGTTTTTTTTGTTTGTTTGTTTGTTTGTTTGTTTTCTTTCAAATAAATGTTCTTCTCGCCAGCCAAAGTGATCTATTACTCTGGATGAGGATTAGGATTATGTGGCAGGAACATAGAGAGAAAAAGAGCTGGTGTTCAGATTTAACTTCCCACATAGGCACTTGAAGTACATTTTTGAGAATTCAATAGTGATGAAATGCAATACTTCTGATATATAAAACTGTTATTTATGAAAGGGAAATCTTTCATAGCTTTCAAGAAATGTCTTCTCCCCTCCAAATCAAAAGAGAAAGCTGTGAAGGAAGAGGGCATAAATTTATCTGCTGGCAGTAGATTTCAAACACGAGTAGTCAGGATGGAGGACCCAGACTAGTTGGGAGGGAGGAGCTGGAGCAAGGGGGCTGACAGGGCCAAGAAAACAACTCAGGGACAGGTCATCAGCCTCAAGAAGTAGCCTAGTCTATTTTGTCAGACTCCCCCAAAAGTGTTCAACCAAAATCATTAACATAGATGTGGGCAAAGGGAAAAGAACACTAAGGGAGGTGGAGATATCTGAGATTGGTAACCTCAGGAAGCCCTTGTGTCTCTCAGCCTGAAGGGGCTGAGGGGCCATCCTTTCTGACTGCAGGGAGGGCTGGCACCAGGAAGACTATGGAAAGCCAGAGCTACTGCCTGAGTGCTGCTATACCTGCAGGAAGGGGAGGGCAGAAATAACCTACATTCCTACCCTACCTTCTGAATTTCCAGTAGTGCCTCTGCTTGGCCCAAGTGGCTATTGTCTAGCTGGTGTTTCAGCGTACCCTGTAATATGCCTCCTGGGCCCTCTGCAGAATTCAGCCATGATGAATTTCCTCATATGCTTAGACTCACTCTGACAGCATCCCATCTCTTGTGCAGCCATTTTGTACTCAGGGCTTTCTTAAAGTTGAGATGCCTAATGGAAGTCCAGAAGTGTGGGGAACTTAGAGAATAATCTTTGGCCTGACAACACACTCTTGTATTGACTTTCCCTCTTTCTCTGGGCCCTCACTTCAGACTTCTGGGACCAGGTCTACCACAGGATGAGTTCTCTAGAGGCCAACTCTGAGATGGAATTTGGTGTCCAAGGTGTTAAATAAGCAATCAACACCTACATAAGGACAGGGAAGAAGCAGGCTTGAACAGAGAAATAAACTAGGAAGAGATATAGGATCAACAAAGCCTTGAGCAGCCTACTCAGAAGTTTAAAGCAAGTCGTGCATGTCCACTGTGGCCCTGAGTGGCAAAGCTCACCTCCCTCAGTATTGGGGTGTGAAAAAGGCAGGTGAGACCCATGGAGAGACAGAAGCTCCTCCCTCCCTACATTTGGAATAATCCCTCTCTCCCTGAAGGAGTATCGAAATGAGTAAAGATAGTGCAACTCTATGTGACAGAGGGTTCCATCACAAACACAGAAACTCCAAAAAGCTAATCTAAAAAAGGAGAAACAAACAAGAAGAAAAACCTAAAAATAGGGAGAAAAAGAAACAGTCCATCACCAAGAGGAATGGAGGAATCCTCAGAAAGTTCACCAAATGAAATAGAGGCAAGCAAACTATCAGATATGAAATTCAAAATAATGATGATAGAGAATCTCAATGAGCTCAGCAAGCTCAAAGAAAACTATAAACAACTCCAGGGGAACTACAAAGAACTTCAGGGAAGTTACAAGGAACTTACTGTGAGCTACACCAGCACCAATAAGGACTTAGAAACTATCAGTAAGAGCAAGGATAAAATAAATAATACAATTTCTGAATTGAAGAATACAGTAGAAGGAATCAACAGTAGGCTAGAGGAAGCAGAGGACCAGATCAGTGAGTTGGAGGACAATGTAGAAAAATATTCCAAGACAGTACAAGAGAATGAAAAAAGGCTGAACAAGAATGAAGAGGTTTTAAGAGAGCTGCAGGACAACATGAAACACAATAACATCTGTATAGGGATACAATAAGAAGAAGAGAAACAAAGAATAGAAAGCCTGTTCAAAAAAGTAACGATAGAAAATTTCCCTAACATGATGAGTGAAAACATTACTCAAGTCCAGGAAGCACAGAGGGTCCCAATGAAGATCAACCCAAACAGACCCACTTCAAGACACATTATAATTAAAATGGGAAATTTCAAAGACAAAGAGAGAATACTAAAAGCATCAAGACAGAAATAGCAAATAACATATAAGAGGGCTCGATAAGGCTATCAAATGATTATTCAACAGAAACAATACAAACCAGAGGGAATGGGAAAAAATATTCCAAGTGATGGGAAACAAAGGCCTACAACCAAGAATACTCTACCCAGCAAGGCTCTCATTCAAGATGGAAGGAGAAATAAGGAGTTTCCCAGAGAAAAGAAGACTAAAAGAATACATCTCTACCAAATCAGCGTTGCTGTTGCGGGAAGGACTCAGGCAGAACACCGAGATGAAGGAAAAAGTAGGCACTTTATTAGGTGCGCGGTCCCAGAGGAATCAGTCTCCAAATTCTGGGCCCCGGGCATGGGTTCCTTCTTCCTTATATACTTTTTGCTTAGCCATTGTGATCTGAGAAGATGCTTGGCATGATTTCAATTTTCCTGTATTTGTGGAGGCTTGTCTTGTGACATACCATGTGGTCTATCTTAGAGAATGATCCATGTGCATTTGAAAAGAATGTGTATTTTGCTTCTTTGGGGTAAAAGAGTCTGTATACATCAGTTAGGTCCATTTCCTCTAGAGTGTTGTTCAATGCCACCACATCTTTGGGGATTTTTTGTTTGGAAGATCTGTCCATTGTTGGTAGTGGGGTATTAAAGTCCCCTACTATTAGTGTGTTGCTGTCTATATCTTTCTTAAAGTCCTCCAGGATTTTCCTTATATATTTCAGAGCTCCTATGTTGATTGTGTATATGTTTACCAGAGTTATTTCTTCTTGATGGATTGTTCCCTTAAGTATTATATAATGTCCTTCTTTATCTCTTTTTATGGCCTTCATTGTAAAATCTATTTTGTCTGCTATAAGTATTGCTACTCCAGCCTTTTTTTCATGTCCATTTGCTTGAAATACATTTTTCCATCCCTTCACTTTTAAGCTGTGTTGATCTTTTGTTCTGAGGTGGGTCTCTTAAAGACAGTATATATGTGGGTCATGTTTTCTAATCCATTCAGCTACCCTATGTCTTTTGATTGGTGCATTTAAACCATTTAAATGAAAGTTATTATTGATTGATACTTATTTATTGCCACTTTTCCACTTGTTCCTTTGTTCTTGACTCTCTGTTTCTTCATTTTATTATTATTATTATTATTTTCAAACAGACTCTTTAGCTTTTCTTGCAATGCTGGTTTGGTAGAGATGTATACTTTTAATCTTCTTTTGTCTGGGAAACTCCTTATTTCTCCTTCCATCTTGAATGAGAGCCTTGCTGGGTAGAGTATTCTTGGTTGCAGGCCTTTGTTTACCATTACTTGAAATACTTTTTTGCCATTCTCTTCTGGCTTGAATTGTTTCTGTTGAATAATCATTTGATAGCCTTATTGGAGTCCCTTATGTGTTATTTGTCATTTCTCTCTTGATGCTTTTAGGATTCTCTCTTTGTCTTTGAAATTAGCCATTTTAATAATAATTTGCCTTGGTGTTGGTCTGTTTGGGTTGATCTTCATGGGGACCCTCTGTGCTTCCTGAATTTGATTAATGTTTTCACTTATTATGTTAGGGAAATTTTCTATCATCACTTTTTCGAACAGGTTTTCCATTCCTTGTTTCTCTTCTCCTTCTGGTATCCCTATGATACGGATGTTATTACATTTTATGTTGCCCTGCAGCTCTCTTAAACCCTCTTCAATCTTGTTCAGCCTTTTGTCATTCTCTTGTACTTCCTTGGAGGATTTGTCTACGTTGTCCTCCAACTGGCTGATCTGGTCCTCTGCTTCCTCTAGCCTACTATTGATTCCTTCTACTGTATTCTTCAATTCAGGAATTGTGTTCTTCATTTCCTCCTGACTCTTAAAAATATTGAATGTTTCACGAATTTGCCTGTCATCCTTGTGCAGGGGTCATGCTAATCTTCTCTGTATAGTTCCAATTTTAGTATATGTGCTGCTCAAGCGAGCACGAAATAGTTTTTTCATGGGACCATTTAGTGATTTTACCTAGTGAATTTAAGAAATTCTACAAACCTTCCTGAAATCTTTTTTTTTTCTTTTAATTTTATTGTTGTTGTATTACATCCATCCCTTTTTTTCTCCCCTCTGTACCCCTCCCCACACACCCTTTCCCCCCAAAGTCAATCCCACCTGTTGTCCATGTCCATGGTTCCTTTATACTAGGTTCTTGTCTAAACTGCTCCCCTTCCTTGCCTCTTCCTATCCCCTTCCCCAAACCCCCTTCCCCTTGACCACTGATGGACTATTCACTGTATTCATATATTTGGCTCCATCTTGCTTGTTAGTTTTGTTCATTATTGTCCTGTAATGGGTGAGATCATATGGTATTTGCCCTTCATTGACTGCTTTATATCACTAAGCATAATACTCTCCAGTTCCATCCATGTTGTTGCAAAGGGAAGGAGTTCCTTCTTTCTTTCTGCTGTATAGTATTTAATTGTGTAAATGTACCAAAGTTTTTTGATCCAATCATCCACTGATAGGCACTTAAGCTGTTTCCAGCACTTGGCTATTGTAAATAGTGTTGCTATGAAAATACATGTACATAGATTCTTGTGAACTGGTGTTTCAGGATTCTTTTGGTATAGTCCAAGTAGTGGAATCGCTGTATCAAAAGGCAGTTCCATTTTTAGTTTTTTAAGGAAACCACATACTATTTTCCAAAGTGGCTGCACCAGCCTGCATTCCCACCAACAGTGCATGAGGGTTCCCTTTGCCCCGCATCCTCACCAACACTTGTTGTCTGTTGATTTGTTGATGATGGCCATTCTGACAGGTGTGAGGTGGTATCTTATTATGGTTTTAATTTGCATCTCTCTGATGACTAGTGATGTTGAGCATTCTTTCATATGCCTCTGAGCCCTTTGTATATCTTCCTCAGTAAGCTGTCTGTTCAGATCATTTGCCCATTTTTTAAATGGGCTGTCTATCTCCCTGGTGTTGAGTCACATTAGTACTTTATATATTTTGGAGATCAAACCCTTGTCTGAAGTATCATTGGCAATTATGTTTTCCCATACAGTTGGTTCCCTTTGAATTTTGCTGATATTTTCTTTAGCTGAACAGAAACTTTTCAATTTGATATAGTCCCATTTGTTGATTTGTTCTTTGATTTCCTTTGCCCTTGGGGAAGTATCAGTAAACATATTCTGGTGCAGGATATCCAAAAGTTTACTGCCTATATTTTTCTCCAGGACCTTTATGGTGGCACTGCTTATGTTTAAATCCTTTATCCACCTTGAGTTTATTTTGGTGTAGGGTGTAAGTAGGTGGTCTAGTTTTACCTTTTTGCATGTTGCTGTCCAGTTCTCCTAACACCATTTGTTGAAGAGACTGTTTTTACTCTATTTGATGTTCCTTCCCCCTTTGTCAAATATTAATTGACCATAGAGTCCTGGGTTAATTTCTGGGGTCTCTATTCTGTTCCATTGATCTACATGTCTATTCTTATGCCAGTAGCAGTTAGTTTTGATAACAGTAGCCTTGTAGTATTGTTTGAAGTCCGGTATTGTGGTTCCTCCTACCTTGTTCTTCTTTCTCAAGATTGCTGTGGCTATTCATGAGTGTTTTTGGCTCCATATAAATTTTTGAAGTATTTTTTCTATTTCTGTGAAGTCTGTCATTGGTATTTTAATTGGGATTGCATTGAATATGTAGATTGCTTTGGGTAGTATGGATATTTAACAATGTTATTTCTTCCCATCCATGAACATGGTATATGCTTCCATTTATTTGTATCTTCCTTGATTTCTTTCTTCATTGTTCTGTAGTTTTCTGAGTACAGGTCTTTTACCTCCTTAGTTAAGTTGATTCCTAGGTACTTTATTTTTCTTGTTGCTATGGTAAATGGGATTTGTTTTCTTGCTTCTATTTCTGATGTTTCATTATTGGTATACAAAAATGCTTTTGATTTCTGGATATTGACTTTATATCCAGCTATTTTGCTTAACTTGCTTACTAGGTTGAGTAAGTTTTTGGTGGAGCCTATCAGGTTTTGTATGTACACTGTCATATCATCTGCAAATAATGACAGTTTGACTTCCTCTTTTCCAACTTGGATACCTTTGATTCTTTTTTCTTCTCTGATGCCTTTAGCTAGAACTTCCAAGACAATGTTGAATAGAAGTGGAGAAAGTGGACAGCCTTGTCTCATTCCTGATCTCAGGGGGAAAGCTTCTACTTTTTGCCCATTGTGTATGATGTTGGCTTCAGGTTTCTCATATATGGCTTTTATGATGTTGAGGTATGCTCCCTCTATTCCCATTTTGCTGAGGGGTTTTATCATAAATGGTTGCTATACTTTATCAAATACTTTTTCAGCATCTATTGATATGATCATATGGTTTTTATCTTTCAATTGTTGATGTGGTGTATTACATTTATTGATTTACGAATGTTGTACCATCCTTGCATCCCTAGGATGAAACCCACTTGATCATGGTGTATGATCTTCATAATGTACTGCTGAATATGGTTGGCCAATACTTTGTTGAGAACTTTAGCATCTATGTTCATCAGAGATATTGCCCTGTAACTTTCTTTTTTAGTTGTGTATTGCCCTGGTTTTGGGATTAGAATAATATTGGCCTCGTAGAAAGAGTTTGGGAGCCTTCTCTCTTCCTGAATTTTTTGGTACAGTTTAAGGAGGATAGGAGTTAGTTCTTCTTTAAATGTTTGGTAAAATTCACATGTGTAGCCATCCGGTCTGGGGCGCTCATATTTTGGAAGATTTTGGATTAATTCTTTCATTTCACTAGTTGTTACTGGCCTATTCAGGCTTTCTGCTTCTTCTGGGTTAAGTTTTGGTAGATTATGCATTTCCAGAAATGTGTCCATTTCATCCAGGTTGTCATATTTTTTTTCATATAGTTGTTTGTAGTAATTTCTTACAATCTTTTGTATTTCTGAGGTATCGGTTGTGATTTCTCCTCTTTCAGTTCTGATTCTGTTTATTTGGGTCCTCTCTCTCTTTTTTTTGATGAGTCTGGATAAAGGCTTGTCAATTTTGTTTATTTTTTTAAAGAACCAGCACCTGGACTTGTTGATTCTTCGAATTATAGTTTAAATCTCTGAGTTATTTAGTTCTGCTCTGATCTTGATGATTTCCTTCCTTGTACTTGCTCTGGGCTTTGTTTGTTGTTGCTCCTCTAGTTTTTGCAGCCTTATGGTTACGTTGTTTTTATAAACGTCTGGTGACCTTTTTAGGTGGGCCTGTATTGCTCTAAATTTCTCTCTGAGCACTGCCTTTGCTGTGTCCCATAGGTTTTGGGCTGTTGTGTGTTCATTGTCATTTGTTTCCAGGAACTTTTTGATTTCATCTTTCATCTCATTGTTAACCCATTCATTACTTAAAAGCATGTTATTCAGTGTCCATGAGTTAGAGTATTTTTGTTTTTTTCCCTTGAGATTGATTTCTAGTTTCAAGCCATTGTGATCTGAGAAGATGCTTGACATGATTTCAATTTTCCTGTATTTTTGGAAGCTTGTCTTGTGACCTACTATGTGGTCTATCTTAGAGAATGATCCATGTGCATTTGAAAAGAATGTGTATTTTGCTTCTTTGGGGTAAAAGACTCTGTAGACATCAGTTAAGTCCATTTCCTCTAGAGTGTTGTTCAATGCCACCACATCTTTGGGGATTTTTTGTTTGGAAGATCTGTCCATTATTGATAGTGGGGCATTAAAATCCCCTACTATTAGTGTGTTGCTGTCTATATCCTTCTTGAAATCCTCCAAGATTTTCCTTATATATTTTAGAGCTCCTACATTGGTTGCGTATGTGTTTACCAGAGTTATTTCTTCTTGATTGATTGTTCCCTTAAGTATTACGAAATGTTCTTTTTCTGTTTTGATGGCCTTTATTGTAAAATCTATTTTGTCTGAAATAAGTATTGTTACTCTAGCCCTTTTTTCATGTTTGTTTGCTTGACAAATATTTTTCAATACCTTCACTCTCAATCAGTGTGGATTTTTTGTTTTGAGGTGGGTCTCTTGAAGACGGCATATATGTGGGTTATGTTTTGTTATCCATTCGGTTACACTATGTCTTTTGATTGGTACATTTAATCCATTTACATTTAAGGTTGTTATTGATCAATACTTATTTGTTGCCATTTTCTCATTTTGTACCTGTATTCCTCTTTGGCTTTCTCTGTTTCTCCTTTTTATTTATTTATTTTTCAAGCAGACCCTTTAGCATTTCTTGCAATGCTGGTTTGGTAGAGATGTATTCTTTTAGTCATTTTTGTCTAGGAAACTCCTTATTTCTCCTTCTATCTTGAATGAGAGCCTTGTTGGGTAGAGTATTCTTGGTTGCAGGCCTTTGTTTACCATTACTTGAAATATTTTTTTCATTCCCTTCTGGCTTGAATTGTTTCTGTTGAATAATCATTTGATAACCTTATTGGAGCCCCTTTTATGTTATTTGGTGTTTCTTTATTGATGCTTTTAGTATTCTCTCTTTGTCTTTGAAATTTGCCATTTTATTTATATGGTGCCTTGGAGTTGATCTGTTTGGGTTGATCTTCATTGGGACCCTCTGTGCTTCCTGAACATGAGTAATGTTTTCACTCATCATGTTAGGGAAGTTTTCCACCATTACTTTTTAAAACAAGGTTTGCCATTCTTTGTTTCTCTTCTCCTTCTGATATCCCTATGATATGAATGTTATTATATTTCATGTTGTCCTGCAACTCTCTTAAACCCTCTTCAATCTTGTTCAGCCTTTTTTCATTCTCTTGTACTGTCTTGGAGGATTTGTCTAGATGATCCTCCAACTCGCTGATCTGGTCCTCTGCTTCCTCTAGCCTACTGTTTTTTCCTTCTACTGTATTCTTCAATTCAGACATTGTATTCTTCATTTCCTCCTTGCTCTTACTCATAGTTTGTAAGTCCTTTTTGATTCTCCTGTTGCTCTCAGTAAGTTCCTTATAACTTCCCTGGAGTTGTTTATAGTTTTCTTTGAGCTGGCTGAGCTCATTAAGCTTCTCTATCATCATTCTTTTTAATTCCATATCTGATATATCATGTGCCTCTGTTTCATTTGGTGATCTTTCTGGGGATTTTTCCTTTCCTTTTGGTGAGGGACTGATTCTTTTTACCCCCATTTTGGGTGTCTGTTGTTGTTTGGTTTTCCTTTTTCTTTTTTCCTTTGATTAATCTGTTTTGCTTCCTTCCCTTGGTGAGCACCCTTCTGTGTTAGATTTGTGGAGTTCAGCGTTGCAGTCTCGTAGATTTTCTACAGTTGTTGTTCTTAGGGTAGCCTTTATGTTGTTAACTTGGGATGTCTGTTTGTATTCTGGATTAGTTGTGTATGTTGCTCCTTTCCTTCCAATTGCCTGATTGCAAGACACTCCTACTATCCTTTCTCATACACTGTTTTTTGTTTTTGGGGTTTTTTGCTCTGGTTAATGAATGGGAAACTTTATTGAGGCCTCAGCATCATAGGGATTAGGCAGAAGACTACCCTATGAGCCAGAGGTGGTAATGGAGGGGCCTTATTTAATCTTCTTTTTGGGGCACAGGTTGTTTGTGTGGCCACACTTCTTGTGGCAGTTGACAGCGCAGGGTTACATGCAGGCATAACACTTGCAGTAGATCATCTTGTCACAGTTATACTTCTAGGTAAGCTGGCAGAGGGAGGGCTCGATGATGCCACCATGCAGATGAAGCACCAAATGTGGGTGGACTCTTTCTGAATGTTGTAGTCTGAGAGAGTGTGGCCATCCTCCAGTTGTTTTCCCGCAAAAATCAGACGCTGCTGGTCAGGCAGGATGCCCTCCCTGTCTTGGATTTTAGTAATCCCTGATTGTCCAAGTGGAGCCAGGACCTGTGGGCTTTTAGCTGGAAATAATGGTAATAATAATAATAATAATAATAATTAAGAAAGAGTTTAGGTGGCTGTTCACCCTTAATGATCTCTGATTGGTCCAAGTGGAGCCAGGACCTGTGAGCTTTTAGCAGGAAATAAAAATATTAAGAAGAAAGGAACAGTTTAGGTGGCTGTTCACCCTTAATAAGCCCTAATTGGTCCAGGTGGAGCCAGGACCTATGGGCTTTTAGCAGTAAAAAGGAGAAGAAGAAGAGGAGGAGGAGGAGGAGGAAGGAAGGAAAGAAAGAAGGAAAGAAAGAAGAAAAGAAAGAAAGAAAGAAGAAAGAAAGAAAGAAAGAAAGAAAGAAAGAAAGAAAGAAAGAAAGAAAGAAAGAAAGAAAGAAAGAAAGAAAGAAAGGAAGGAAGAAAGAGAGAAAGAGAGAAAGAAAGAAAGAAAGGGAAAAAAGAAAGAAAGGGAAAGGAAAGAAAAGAAAAGAAAAGAAAAAGAAAAAATAAAAGAAAAGAAAGGAAAGGAAAAGAAAAGAAAAGAAAGGAAAAGAAAGAAAGGGTTTAGGTGGCTGGGGAGGGGAGGAATACTTAGATTGAGGACTAGGAATGCGTTGTAGCCAGAGACTGAGTAGACTTTAAATCAAGAGTAGTGGGAAGGTCTTGGGTATTTAAGTGGATTGAGATAGGGGAGGATTAAAAATATGTGAGTTGGGATACACTACAGTATAAACAGTATTTACTTAAAATGCACTAATTGTGAGGCTTGGAAGTAACTTTTGAAAAGGATACATTAGGGATTAGTAGTTCATGTAGCTCTCAGTATAACTCAGGTGCTTGAGATTAGCAGTGATCCATATCCTGAGTCTGCCTCTTTTTCTTGGTAAGGTCTCTGCAGTCTACAGTCTAGCTGTGTGGTCTTGGAGTGGCAGGGCCTATGACTGTCATAGTCAGGGCTGATTCTGGGTGTCAGCCCCCCAGTTGGCTGGGGGGTAGCCTGCAGGTCCCTAAGAATTGGAGCAGTAAGCATCTGGACTCAAGGGAGCACAGCCCAGAGGCAGCAGAGACCTACAGGAGAGCAGGCGATACAGTTCCAAACCGGCCAGCGCGCCGAGGTCAGCTCTGGGCAGTGGCAGCTCTGCCCAGAGGGGTGTCTTTAACTGAAGCCAGCTCTAGGCTCCCTGGAAACTAGAAATCTGAACAATGAAGTGTGGGCAGTGAGGGCAAACGCTGGAGGGAATGAGGAATTGAACTCCTGCAGGGGAGGGACTGTGTGAGAGCCTCGCTCCTGTGACAGAGAGAGGAAGCTCCTTACTGGGCCTGAGGTGGAGGAGAAGAGACTTTCGGGGAGCAGGAGCGGGGGAGCAGGGAAGTGCGCCTGAACTGATGGGACCGCAAAGTCCAGGAGCGTTCCCTGCACCCCTCCCCGAGAACTTGGGACCTGCCCAGCCAGGAGTGAAGTGGACTCTAGGCTGGTAACAGGGAGGGGAAGAAAGGGGAAAAGAAAGGGGTAAGGAGGAGGTTGAGTCCTGGGAGGTGCACAGCTAGGAGCAAGCCCTATGCCCCTCCTCTGCAGCTCCTGTGGGAAGCCATCAGTGGGCCACCAAGGCACTGCTGGGTAGGGGACATCAACAACAGCCACACACACTCTTCCAGTGCAGGCCTGTTGGGAGCAGGCCCCAGACCCATGCCCAACCCTATGGGTCACATCGTAAGCACCCACATGCACAGCCTCTAGCCAGCTCTGACAACTGCAATGGTCGTAGTGGCTTTGTCCTTCCAGCTCAGGCAGGGCCTTGGACCCACCGCATGAAGGTGTGGGATGGGGCTTAGCAAACCACTAGAGGGCTGTGGTGCCCCAAGTAGGATGCCTGGAAACACAGACTCTGAAGGAGGGTACATTGTCTGGAAGGAGAGGTTCCTGGTGCAACATTGAACTGAGCTAATAGATGGTGGCAGAGTGATTTGGGGACCTTTTAAAGGAAATAGGCTTTGAGGCAGAAACCTGCCATTATTTCAAGCTGTGTATACTTTAAATAAAGAATTCATTTTTCTTTCCACTGGACTTTGTCTCCAGAGTTTTGCCTACACAAACTCTGGCAGCAAGCAGTGGGGTTCCTACTGGTTGTCCTGGGACAGCAGGAGTCTGTCAGATAACATCCTGACCCTAAGATTCTCACAGCATTGGGTTTAGGATGGTGACCTTAGTGTCTGTGTGGGTAACTAATGTCTTCTTTTTCCTGAAAGTCATGATTCTGTGCTTGAACCCAATGGTACTCTGTTCTAGTTGTACAGTAGAATTACCTGATGAACTTTCTAACAACACTGAAGCCAGGAATGCACTCATAGCAATTCTATTCAACTGGGGGAAGGTGGATCCCAGGCTCTTCCCTGATAATTCTAATGTACAGCTACTGTCTCAATCCATGGCTTTCAAAATTAGTGCTCTCCACCAATGGTTCTCAAAAAAAAGTATGCCCATAGACCAGTAGCACCAGTAAGACCTGGGAATGTGACAGAAATACAAATTTGAGAGGCCTACCTTCTAAAGCTACTGACTGGGTCAGAAACTCTGAAGGTGGTCCCAGTTGGCTATGTAATTTATGGGTCCAGCATCAAATAAAAACACAGGGCTCTGCAGAAATTATGGAGAATTTCAAGATGCTGACAGCACAGCCTTGAACCAAACACAGAATCATCTAGGCATCTACCTACAAAGCTGGCTCTGCCTCCAAGTGATTTGGTGTACACTAGAGTGAGAACTACTAGTCTAGATTCTTTTCCAGATGATAGCTATTTCTGCCTCTTAGTGTGGTCCAGCAACCACAGGAGGCAGATTCTATTACTTACATTCCCATTGTACAGATGGGGAAACAGAACACCAAGGTCAAGGGCCATCAGTAGATTGAATATTTTGAATATCAGCTGCCTGCCTCCTTTTTAACCCTTCCCCTGTTGCAGTAATTATTAGCCCTGAGATCATCCTTGCTCCTAACTGTGAGTGAGGACTTATTGGAATGGAAGAGCCCAAAAGGTGTCTTGAGAGGAAAGAGGCGACAGAGTAGAGAGCAGTGCTGATGGTGTTCTCGAGTGTCAGAGCAGCTGGATGACAGGATAGGGTGCACGAGATGCCTGCAGGTCCCCAAGCCCGAAAATCCAGCCAACAAGGGAAGGGGAGAGCAAAAAGCATGACTCTTCCACAGGCTTTATTTTTAAAGATTTCTCCTCATCTATACCCTGCCCCCACATTGGAAGTTGATGGGAGGGTATATATCCCTCTCATCTAATCACCCTCTCTTGCTTCAAGCTTTAGCCCTTCATGCTTCTTTTCTGCTGAGTTATGTGTATGTCCTAGTGGTTGCTGGGGCAACACATGCACGTGCAGTCTTCTGTGTTTTTCTACCCCCTCCCCGTTTGAGGGGAGTTCCCTCCCTGTTACATGGAGGCTCTATGTTCAACCAGCACCTCAGATGAGTCTTATCCTGGGTCAACTTAGAAAAAAACTGCTTGGAGTGGCATTTCTTTTTCTTTTAAAAGATTTTATTTTTTATTTTTAGAGAAGGGAAAGGAGAGAGAAAGAGAGGAGGAGAAACATCAATGTCTGGTTGCCTCTGGCACATCCCAACTGGGGACCTGGACCCACAACCAGGCATATGCCCCGACTGGAAATCTAACCAGAAACCTTTTGGTTTGCAGGCCAATGCTCAATCCACAGAGCAACACCAGCTAGGGCTGGTGTGGCATTTCTTAATCTTTAATGTGCATAAGAAGTACCTGGGATCTTGTTAGGAAACAGATTCTAATTCAGTAATGCCTGGGGTGGGGTCTGAGAATTTACACTCCTTCCTCCGTCTTTTGTTCAGGGTCAGACTGGTAGGATATGTTGTTTGAACAGATCATCTCAAGGTCTTTTAGAGTGACAAGGCTCCCACAACAGCCCACTCCAGAGGGTAAACTAAGGATCCAAATGAGGAATGGTATCAATTAAACATCTTTCAGTTACAAGTAAGAAATACAACAATCCTGAGGAAGCCTAAAGCATTGACCAAGGAGATGATGTTTTGGTAATGAAAATGACAAAGGCTAGCCCACCCGTAGTCAGAACAGTCACCAGCAAACCGACCTCACAGAGCACTGTCAGAAATTAATCTTTAATTTCCACCACTGAGTCTGTGGCAGAGTTAATCACGACCACTAAGTTGCTATGACAAGTTTCATCCTTCTGTTTTCATGTTTTCATATCAGCATAATTAGTATGCTTTGTGTCTGATTTTTTTAAAAGATTTTATTTTATTATTTTTAGAAAGAGGGGAAGAGAGAGAGGCAGAGAGGGAGAGAGACATCAATGTATGGTTGCTTTTCACCTGCCTCCAGCCACAGACCTGACTGGAGACCTGGCTTGCAACCTAGTTATGTAGCCCTGGCTGGGAATCGAACCTGCGACCTTTGGGTTCACACCTTATCCACTGTGCTACCAGCCAGGGCTTGTGTCTGATTTTTTAACAGCCAAAATACTTTTAATAGCCTAGCAAATTGAAAATGGACTTCACTATCTTCTGACTATACCAGAGTTTTACAACCATTCAATTAATGGTATCATTGATCTTCCTTCATATTAGGCAATTAGTAGGTTCATCAGGCACTAATGACTAAATGAGTGCTCGGCATCCACCTACTTGTATTTTGGGGGCTCCAAATGGCAAAGTGCAAATTTCAGGGCTGCCGGGATGGAGTGCCACATTAGCTGGCTGTAAATACCACCTGCAAATACATGGTTTATTATGGTGATAATGGGCATTTGTAGCTAACGTAAATCTGAGCATTCCTGCTGACAGAAAAGAAGTGGCTTTTCTTGGTTGCTAGGAAATGGAGTTAGTTCCTGGGTCTCACATGTCCTATTGCCTCCTTCCTGCAGCTGATGGACTGCCATAGGAGGGATTCACAGCCTTTAGTTTCCACCCTGCTCAAAGATGGGGGAGCATCCAGTCCAGTCCTCTGCTCCATGCAAGGGAATGCAGTGACCTAAAGCTGCATGTGAAAGGAAGCGGGAGACCATGCTAGATGTGCAGCACTGATGATCCAAAAGCTGATTTTTAGTGTCTGAAAACAATCACAGTCCCATATGCCTAAGAATTACTGCCAACTGTTACACTTTGAAGAGACAGATTGTTAACGTGTATAAGAAATTGGCAACTGGTAATGTATAACCCAAGTGGTCCTACTTCCATATCTACAGCAATTAAATTCCCCAAATACATTTCAGTACTTAACAAAAATTTAAGCTGCTTTTTAAAATAAATAAATGTTTCCTGTTAGTAATAGTTCAACAATCCAAATATTTTCTGTCACTGAAAAAGAAGAGATGGTAATCTCATAATGTAAGCATGCTTAATGAAACTTTAGTGAATTACACAACTAGATTTTTGACCAAGAGTCCAGATCCTGGACTCCAAACACTAATGCTGTGCTTCATTTTTTACAATCTGCATCTCTGCCAGCTTTTCAATTCTGACAAAGCTTGAAATTTGACTGAGCTTTGGATTCTTAAGATATCACAAGGCCCTTGCTAGAAGTTTGAAAACAGAGTCTTGTGGATAAGTATGGGGAGCAATCTGAATTGGAGCAGAGCATGGTCTCGATGAGTTTAATCAGGGACCCAGAACTGTGGGAGGAAATGGGCCTGGGGTCCACAGTTGCCCACCCTCATATGCAAATCCAGGCAACTTGCTTGACCTTGCTTGCTTCTTGCCTTCCTGGAAAAATGGGGATAATAATGTTCCTTCATGGAGTTGTTGTGAGAATTACAGGATATAACCCTAACCCTAACCCTAACCTTAAGGTTAGGTTTTAGGACTGAGGACTGAGGCTATATAAGTATAATTTATGTACTAGTTTGAACTCTAGGCTTGCAGATACATTTAGCTCTGGCCAATAGCCTGAGTTGCATGTGTCAGGCTGGAGGATGGCCACAGAGAACAAACAATGGAAGCTAAGAACAGATAACATTCTGTGCTATTGCTCTTTGAAGAAAAAACACCACCCAGTATCCTCTCTCCTACTCAGCATCCAGCCCACCCAGGCCTGGGAAGCTGATATGAGGCAAGGGGTCTTGGGATAGAGCTTAATCTCCCCTCCTAAATTACTACGTTTTTTCAGGGTTATTTTTACAAACTGTGTGACTTGGGCAAATTAATCTCTCTGTAGCTTCAGTTTCTTTACTGTAAAATAGACATGATAAAGCAACCTACCTTGTAAGAATTAAATAACTCAATGTACATAAAAAATACTTAGAACATAACCTGACATTTAGTAAACATTTGTTCAAGGTTAGCTGCTGTTACTATTACTGTCATAGTGTCATACTATATGTAGCCTTTGGGCATTGTTCCCTCAATAGTCATTCACTGCCTGACTTCCGTGGGTTAGGTGCAAAGGTTATAAAGATAAATAACACACATGCTCTATACTTCAGGAGTTACATTCTAAACTGGAGATTTAAATAATTTAACCACAAAATAGCAGAGAAATTTGAGCATTTCTTACACCTTTAGTTAAACCACTGAAGGTCTTCTGTAAGGAGACTTTGTTGCTTTTTCCTGCCCTGAATTCCAGGAAGTTCACTTTATCCTCCCAAAAATCCAGTAAGACCTGTTTTATACACTTTAAAAAATGATCTCATTTACACAACTAAAAATTACACAATTAATGGAGACAGAGATGGGATTTAAAACATCCTCTAACTCCAGAGCTCAATCAACAAACCATTGTGTATTATATTGTCTTTTAGCGTAATAAAATGTAGGTGCCTAGTGTTAATCCAAAAATAAAATGTCTTTCAAACTGAGAGGCAACAAGTGCTTGTTTCAGATCAAAGAATAGCTGTTTAGACACAGATTTAAGCAGAAGCCCAAATAATGTTCTGAATAGGAGACAAAGACAATGAGTAATTTTGAGAAGGGGAATGGAATAGGAACAATTACATTGGTGGAAGGAAGAAATTTCTATTAATGCAGATAACATACATAGTGATGTTAGTTCTAAAAATGTTTTTAATTTTCAGTCCATAGTCATTATGGTAGTCATTATATCTGCTTTCTCGTTATCTTGGCAAATCCTTTTTGGGGCACAAGATTGTTTAGGCCGAGTGCAACGCTGATTTTGCCCTGTCGCTACATCCAAAGGTTTGAGACATGGCACATACCAGGGCAGCTTCTCTATGATGGCAGCTCCACTCCATTTTAGAGGGACTCTGTGGACACATGCCATTCTGCCTCTCCAGGGTCTGAAGTTTAGATGTTACTGCCTTAATTAACCCTGGAAACCTAACAGCACAAGGAGACCTCTCACCAACTACCAAAGGGATGAAATGCTCTCCCTACAACTAACTGGGAAGTTCTGATCATCGAACAGGCTTTAAGATGCCAACTATTAGACTGGGATAAGATGCCAACTATTAGACTGGGAATGAGGCAAGAACAAAAGAAATGTATTTTCTCATAGTTCTGTAATCTGGAAAGTTTAAGATAAAAGTTTTGGCTGATTGGTTTCTGGTAAATGCTCTATTCCTGGCTTGTAGGTGGCTGTCTTCTCTCTGTGTGCTCATATGATGTCTTCTTTGTGCATGAGCAGAAAGAGAGAGAGAGAGCAAGCAAGCTATAGTATATGTCTTTTAAGGGCAATAATCCTATCATAAGGGTCTTACTCTCATGACCTAATCACCACCCAATTATCCAATTATCACCACACTAAAGTTAGCACTTCAATGTACAAATTGGGGTGGGGGGCAAAATTCAATCCATAGCAGCCCCAATGGTAGGTATGCTTAATGGCTATTTGAATCCTGGAGAAAGAACAAATTACTTTGTGCTTTTTTCATGTAAAGTGAAGAACTCTATCTAAAAAGCATGTAAATATAGACCTCAGCCACAAATTCAAATCCAAATCCAGAGATTTTAGGAGAGAGCAAAAAAGTCAATAAAATTCTTTAACAAATTAAATGAAATATTGGTGAAAATTCTAATGATTTTTCAGTATACAGGTAGCATGGCTACCTGGACATTTAGTTTTAGGTGCTCACCTAATTTATGATTATAGAAAAATTCAAGTGATAAATTTTTATTTATTATGGTATTCCAGAAAGTTTTCATTTAAGAGGAATGGGGCTTGGGAAGAGGTCCTTCCAAAATCTGTGGCAAGGAACATCTTTTGGAGGCTACTGCAATACTTTCACAAATGAGGGCAGGGACCATTTGTGTCTTCCTGGTGGACCATCATACCTGTGCTCAAAACTTAATAATATAGAGGATCAAAGATGGTGACAGAGTAGAGAGCAGTGCTGATGGCATTGTCAAGTACAAGAGCAGCTGGAGGATAGGATAGGGAGCACGAGAAGTCTGCAGGTCCCTAAGAATTGGAGTGGTCAGCATCTGGACTCAGGGGAGCACAGCCCAAAGGCAGCAGAGACATACAGGAGAGCAGGTGAGACAGTTCCAAACCAGCCAGAGGGCCTAGGTTGGTTCTGGGCAGTGGCAGCTCTACCCAGAGGGGCGTCTTTAACCCAAGCCAGCTCCAGGCTCCCTGGTGACTAGAAATCTGAGCAGTGAAGTGTAGGCAGCAAGGGCAAACACCAGAGGGAACCAGGAATTGAACTCCTGCAGGGGAGGGACTGTGTGAGAGCCTCACTCCTGTAACACAGAGAGGAAGCTCCTCACTGGGCCAGAGGTGGAAGAGAAGAGACCTGCAGGGAACAGGAGCAGGGGAGCGGGGAAATGCACCAGCCTGGAGCTGTGAGAGGGCCCAAAACAGTGCTGCTGTACCACCAGGGAAAGAGTGGCTTGAAGCCCCTGTGAGGAGGTAGGCCCAGCCCTGCACACCCACACTGGGCCCCCAGCCTCCCATGGAAACTCCAAATTGAGAGCCAAGAACTTGCAGCCTGGGCAACAGACCAACCCATTGCAGGCAACAAAGGCTGTGCTGCAGACACTCTGGGGAGACAGGCACCCATCACAGAGGTGGCGTGAAAGACTCCTTGGAGAGCTGGTCTGTTTGGAGGACTGGCCCTCGCCCCAGGGGAGCCGGGTAGTGTTGGCAGACACTGGGCACTGTTGGCAGACAGGGACTGCCTACTCAGGGAGCTGCAGGAGCAGGGCCAGTCATCACAGGAGCCACCAACGTTGCAGGCTGCCCTGCAGGGGTGCCAGGGGCCCATCACAGGCAAGAACCTCCACTAGGAGTTGGAGGGGGCACCCGCTGGACTTCAAACAGAAGAAAAGCTTGGGCCCCAGCACAATGGCAGCCCTAAAACCCAGCTAGGCTACTGAAGGCCCAGCCTACCAGGGGGATAACACTCAGAATCAACCCTGACTGTGACAATCATAGGCCCTGCCACTCTAGACTGTAGACTGCAGAGACCTGACCAAGAAAAAGAGGCAGACTCCGGAAATGGATCACTGCTAATCTCAAGCACCTGAATTACACCAAGAGCTACATGAACTATTAATCCCTAACATACCCTTTTAAAAAGTTATTTCTCACATATTTTTAATGCCCCCCTATCTCAATCCACCTAAATACGCAAGACCCTCCCCCTACTCTTGATTTAAAGTCTACTCACTCTCTGGCTACAACACATTCCCAGTACTAAATCTAAGTATTCCTCCCCTCACCCTTTTGATTTTTTAAAAAAATTTTATTATTGTTGTATTACACCCATCCCCTTTTTGCTCCCCTCTGTCCCGCTCCCGACCCACCCATTCCTCCCAAAGTCAATCCCACCTGTTGTCCATGTCATGGTTCCTTTGTACTAGGTTCTTGTCTAAACTACTCCCCTTCCTTGACTCTCCCTCCCCCCTCCCCCCAAACCCCTTCCGCCTAACCACAGAAGGCCTATTCACTGTATTCATATAATTGGTTCTGTTTTGCTTGTTGTTAGTTTTGTTAATTATTGTCCTGTAATGGGTGAGATCATATGGTATTTGTCCTAGACTGACTGGCTTATTTCATTAAGTATAATAGACTCCTATTCCATCCGTGTTGTTGCAAAGGGGAGGAGTTCCTTCTTTCTTTCTGTTGTATAGTATTCCATTGTGTAAATGTACCAAAGTTTTTTGATCCAATCATCCACTGATGGGCACTTAGGCTGTTTCCAGCACTTGACTATTATAAATAGTGCTGCTATGAACATAGGTGTACATAGGTTCTTATGAATTGGTGTTTCAGGATTCTTTGGGTATAGTCCAAGTAGTGGAATCACTGGATCAAAAGACAGTTCCATTTTTAGTTTTTAAAGGAAACCACATACTGCTTTCCACAGTGACTGCACCAGCCGACAATCCCACCAGCAGTGTACGAGGGTTCCCTTTGCCCCACATCCTCACCAACACTTGCTGATTGTTGATTTGTTTATGATTGCCATTCTGTCAGGTGTGAGGTGGTATCTTATTGTGGTTTTAATTTGCATCTCTCTGATGACTAGTGATGTTGAGCATTCTTTCATATGCCTCTGGGCCCTTTGTATATCTTCCTCAGTGAGTTGTCTGTTCAGGTCCTTTGCCCATTTTTTAATTGGGCTGTCTGTCTCCCTGGTGTTGAGTCGCATTAGTACTTTATATATTTTGGGGATCAAACCCTTGTCTAAGGTGTCATTGGCAATTATGTTGTCCCATACATTTGGTTCCCTTTGAATTTTGGTGATATATTCTTAAGCTGAACAGAAACTTTTCAATTTGATATAGTTCCATTTGTTGATTCGTTCTTTTATTTCCTTTGCCCTTGGTGAAGTATCAGTAAACATATTTCTGCATAGGATATCTGAAAGTTTAGTGCCTATATTTTTTTCCAGGACATGTATGGTGGTACTGCTTATGTTTAAATCCTTTATCCATATTGAATTTATTCTGGTGTATGGTTTAAGTAGATGGTCTAGCTTTATCTTTTTGCATGTTGCTGTCCAGTTCTCCCAACACCATTTGTTGAAGAGACTGTTTTTACTCCATTTGATGTTCCTTCCCCCTTTGTCAAATATTAGTTGACCATAGAGTCCCGGGTTATTTTCTGGGCTCTCTATTCTGTTCTATTGATCTCTATGTCTATTCTTATGCCAGTACCATGCTGTTTTGATGACAGTACCCTTGTGGTATTGTTAGAAATCCGGCAATGTGATTCCTCCTACCTTGCTTTTTCTTCCTCAGATTGTTGTGGGTTTTCCAGGTCATTTTTGGATCCATATAAATTTTTGAAGTATTTTTTCTATTTCTGTGAAGTCTGTCATTGGTATTTTAATTGGGGTTGCATTGAATTTGTAGATTGCTTTGGGTAGTATGGACATTTTAATGATGTTAATTCTTCCCATCCATGAATATGGTATATGCTTACATTTCTTTGAATCTTCCTTGATTTCTTTCCTCATTGTTCTGCAGGTTTCTGACTATGGGTCTTTTACCTCCTTAGTTAAATTGATTCCTAGGTACTTTATTTTTCTTCTTGCTATGGAAAATGGGATTTGTTTTTTCGCTTCTATTTCTGTTGTTTTATTATTGTTATACAAACATGCTTTTGATTTCTGGATATTGACTTTATATCCAGCTATTTTGCTAAATTTCCTTATTAGGTTGAGTAAGTTTTTGGTGGAGCCTATCGGGTTTTATGTGTACACTGTCATATCATCTGCAAATAATGACAGTCTGACTTCCTCCTTTCCAATTTGGATACCTTTGATTCCTTTTTCCTCTCTGATGGCTATAACTAGAACTTCCAAGACAATGTTGAATAGAAGTGGAGAAAGTGGAGAGCCTTGTCTCGATCCTGATCGTAGGGGGAAATATTTCACTTTTTGTCTAGTAAGTTTGATGTTGGCTTCAGGTTTTTCATAAAAGGCCTTTATGATGTTGAGGTATGCTCCCTCTATTCCCATTTTGCTGAGGGGTTTTATCATAAATAGTTGCTGTATTTTATCAAATGCTTTTTTCAGCATCTATTGATATGATCATGTGGTTTTTATCTTTCAATTTGTTGATGTGGTGTATTACATTTATTGATTTACAAATGTTGTACCATCCTTGCATCCCTGGGATGAAACCCATTGATCATGATGTATGATCTTTGTAATGTACTGAATCCGGTTGGCCAATATTTTGTTGAGAATTTTAGCATCTATGTACATCAGAGATATTGGCCTATAGCATCCTTTCTTAGTTGTGTCTTGCCCTGGTTTTGGGATAAGAATAATATTAGCCTCATAGAAAGAGTTCGGGAATTTTGCCTCTTCCTGTACTTTTTGGTATAGGTTGAGAAGGGTAGGAGTTAGTTTTCCTTTAAGTGTTTGGTAAAATTCCCCTGTGTATCCATTTGGTCCAGGGGTTTTGTGCTTTGGGAGATTTTGGATTACTTCTTTAATTTCACTAGTTGTTACTGGCCTATTCAGGCTTTCTGCTTCTTCTGGGTTCAGCTTTGGTAAATTATACCTTTCCAGAAATGTGTCCATTTCATCCAGGTTGTCATATTTTTTGTCATATTGTTGTTTGTAGTAATTTCTGACAATATTTTTTATTTCTGAGGTATCAGTTGTGATTTCTCCCCTGTCAGTTCTGATTCTGTTTATTTGGGTCCTCTCTATCTTTTTCTTGATGAGTCTGGATAAAGGCTTGTCAATTTTGTTTATTTTTTTAAAGAACCAGCTCCTAGACCTGTTAATTCTTGAAATTGTAGTTTGAATGTCTGAGTTATTTAGTTCTGCTCTGATCTTGATGATTTCCTTCCTTCTACTTGCTCTGGACTTTGTTTGTTGTTGCTCCCTTTGTTCTTGCAGCTTTATGGTTAGATTATTTTTATAAACTTCTTGTGACCTTTTTATGAAGCTTAATGATTAGGTTGTTTGTAGAGGTTTCCTCTAGTCTTTTTACATAGGCCTGTATTGCTATAAATTTCCCTCTGAGCACTGCCTTTGTTGTATTCCATAGCTTTTGGGCTGTTTTGTGTTCATTGTCATTTGTTTCCAGGGACTTTTTGATTTCATCTTTCATCTCATTGTCAACGCATTGTTTGCTTAAAACCATGTTATTCAGGTTCCATGAGCTAGAGAATTTTTAGTTTTTTCCCTTGACATTGATTTCTAGTTTCAAGCCATTGTGATCTGAGAAGATGCTTTGTATGATTTCAATTTTTCCTGAATATCTGGAGGCTTGCATTGTGACATAACAAGTGATCTATCTTAGAGAATGATCCATGTGCATTTGAAAAGAATGTGTATTTTGCTTCTTTGGGGTCAAAGACTCTGTATACATCAGTTAGGTCCATTTCCTCTAGAGTGTTGTTCAATGCCACAACATCTTCGGAGATTTTTTGCTTGGAAGATCTGTCCATTGTTGATAGTGGGGTATTAAAATCTCCTATTATTGGTGTTTGGCTATCTATAGCTTCCTTAAAGTCTTCCAAGATTGTCCTTATATATTTCGGAGCTCCTATGTTGGGTGCATATATGTTTATCAGTGTTATTTCTTCTTGATGGATTGTTCCCTTAAGTATTATGAAATGTCCATCTTTGTCCCTTTTTATGGCGTTCACTGTAAAATCTATTTTATCTGAAATCAGTATTGCTACTCCAGCTTTTTTAGTGTCCATTTGTTTGATATATATTTTTCCAACTCTTCACTCTCAATCTGTGTCAATCTTTTGTTCTGAGTCAAGTCTCCTGAAGACAGCATATATGTGGGTCATGTTGTCTTATCCATTCGGCTACCCTATGTCTTTTGATTGGTGCATTTAATACATTTACATTTAAGGTTATTATTGATTGATACTTATTCATTGCCGTTTTCTCCCTTTGTGTCTGTATTCCTCTTTGGCTTTCTCTGTTTCTTCTTTTTATTTATTTATTTTTAAAGCAGACCCTTTAGCATTTCTTGCAATGCTGGTTTGGTAGAGATGTATTCTATTAGTCATTTTTGTCTGGGAAATTCCTGATTTCTCCTTCTATCTTGAATGAGAGCCTTGCTGGGTAGAGTATTCTTAGTTGCGGGCCTTTGTTTACCATTACTTGAAATACTTTTTCCATTCCCTTCTGGCTTGAATTGTTTCTGTTGAATAATCATTTGATAACCTTATTGGAACCCACTTATGTGTTATTTGTCATTTCTCTGTTGATGCTTTTAGGATTCTCTCTTTGTCTTTGAAATTAGTCATTTTAATAATAATGTGCCTTGGTGTTGGACTGTTTGTGTTGATCTTCATTCGGAATCTCTGTGCTTCCTGAACTTGATTAATGTTTTCATTCATCATGCTAGGGAAATTTTCTATCATCACTTTTTTGAACAGGTTTTCCATTCCTTGTTTCCCTCCTCCTTCTGGTATCCCTATGATATGAATATTGTTACGTTTCATGTTGTCCTGCAGGTCTCTTAAACACTCTTCAATCGTGTTCAGCATTTTTTCATTCTCTTGTACTGTCTTGGAGTATTTGTCTACATTATCCTCCAACTCAGTAATCCAGTCCTCTGCTTCCTCTAGCCTCCTGTTGATTCCTTCTACTATATTCTTCAATTCAGACATTGTATACTTCATTTCCTTCTGGCACTTATTGATAATTTCTATGTCCTTTTTTTAAAATATTTTATTTCATTATTTTTAGAAAGAGGGGAAGTGAGAGAGGCAGAGAGGGAGAGAGACATCAATGTATGGTTTCGTTTAACCTGCCTCCAGCCACAGACCTGACTGGAGACCTGGTTTGCAACCTGGTTATGTTCCCTGGCTGGGGAATCAAACCTGTGACCTTTGAGTTTGTAGGCCTGCGCCTTAACCACTGTGCTACAGCCAGGGCTCTATGCCCTTTTTAATACTATTGTAGCTCTCAGTAAGCTCCTTGTAACTTCCCCTGACTTGTTTATAGTTTTTTGTGCTGGCTAAGCTCATTGACCTTCTCTATCATCATTCTGTTGAATTATTTATCTGATATTTCCTATGCTTTTGTTTCATTAAACCCTTTTTATATTCTTTTCATTCTTCCTTTTTCTTTTGTTTTCCATTCCTTCCTTTTTTTTTTTTCCTGCTAAGAGCCTACTGGTCTGAGCTGCACCTGGATCAGAGATCAAAAAGGGTGAACAGCCACCTTAAACCTTTCTTTCTTTTTTTTTTAATTTTATTGTTGTTATATTACATTTATCCCCTTTTTGCTCCCCTCTGTCCCCCTCCCAACCCACCCATTCCCCCCAAAAGTCAATCCCACCTGTTGTCCATGTCCATGATTCCTTTATACTAGGTTCTTGTCTAAGCTGCTCCCCTTTCTCGCCTCTGCCTTCCCCCTCCCCCCAACCCCTTTCCCCCTGCCCAATGAAGGCCTGTTCCTTGTATTCATATACTTGGTTCTGTTTTGCTTGTTGTTAGTTTTGCTCATTATTGTCCCATAATGGGTTAGATCATATGATATTTGCCCTTCACTGACTGGCTTATTTCACTAAGCATAACACTCTCCAGTTCCATCCATGCTGTTGCAAAGGGTACAAGTTCCTTCTTTGTTTCTGCTATATAGAGTTCCATTGTGCAAATGTAACAAAGTTTTTTGATCCAATCATCCCCTGATGGGCACTTAGGCTGTTTCTAGCACTTGGCTATTACAAATAGTGCCGCTATGAACATAGGTGTGCATAGGTTCTTATGAATTGGTGTTTCAGGATTCGTTGGGTATAGTCCAAGTAATGGAATTGCTGGATCAAAAGGCAGTTCCATTTTTAGTTTTTGAAGGAAACCCCATACTGTTTTCCACAGTGGCTGCACTAGCTTACATTCCCACCAACAGTGTATGAGGGTTCCCTTTGCCCCGCATCCTCGCCAACACTTGTTGTTTGTTGATTTGCTGATGATTGCCATTCTGACAGGTGTGAGGTGGTATCTTATTATGGTTTTAATTTGCATCTCTCTAATGGCTAGTGATGTTGAGCATTCTTTCATATGCCTCTGGGCCCTTTGTATATTTTCCTCAGTGAGTTGTCTGTTCAGGTCCTTTGCCCATTTTTTAATTGGGCTGTCTGTCTCCCTGGTGTTTAGTCGCACCAGTTCTTTATATATTTTGGAGATCAGACCCTTGTCTGAGGTATCATTGGCAATTATGTTTTCCTATACACTTGGTTTCCTTTGAATTTTGCTGTTGTTTTCTTTAGGTGAACAGCACCTTTTCAATTTGATATAGTTCCATTTGTTGGTTCATTCTTTTATTTCCTTTGCCCTTGGTGAAGTATCAGTAAACATATTTTTGCGAAGGATATCCGAAAGTTTACTGCCTATATTTTTCTCCAGGACCTTTATGGTGGCACTGCTTATGTTTAAATCCTTTATCCATCTTGAGTTTATTCTGGTTTATGGTGTAAGTTGGTGGTCTAGTTTTATCTTTTTGCATGTTTTTGTCCAGTTCTCCCAACACCACTTGTTGAAGAGACTGTTTTTACTCCATTGGATGTTCCTTCCCCCTTTGTCAAATATTAGTTGACCACAGAGTCCTGGGTTAATTTATGGTCTCTCTATTCTGTTCCATTGACCTATATGTCTATTCTCATGCAATGCCAGGCTGTTTTGATGACAGTAGCCTTGCAGTATTGTTTGAAGTCCAGTATTGTGATTCCTCCTACCTTGTTCTTCTTTCTCAAGATTGTGGTGGCTATTCGTGGGTGTTTTTGGCTCCATATAAATTTTTGAAATATTTTTTCTATTTCTGTGATGTCTGTCATTGGTATTTTAATTGGGATTGCATTGAATCTGTAGATTGCTTTGGGTATAATGGACATTTTAATGAGGTTAATTTTTCCCATGCACGAACATGGTATATGCTTCCATTTATTTGTTTCTTCCTTGATTTCTTTCTTCATTGTTCTGTAGTTTTCTGAGTACAGGTATTTTACTTCCTTAGTTAAGTTGATTCTTAGGTACTTTATTTTTCTTGTTGCTATGGAAAATGGGATTTGTTTTTTCGCTTCTTTTTCTGTTGCTTCATTATTGGTATACAAAAATGCTTTTGATTTCTGGATATTGACTTTATACCCAGCTATTTTGCTAAATTTGCTTATTAGGTCGAGTAAGGTTTTGGTGGAGCCAATCAGGTTTTGTAAAACACTATCATATCATCTGCAAATAATGACAGTCTGACTTCCTCCTTTCCAATTTGGATACCTTTGATTCCTTTTTCTTCTCTGATGGCTATAGCTAGAATTTCCAAGACAATGTTGAATAGAAGTGGAGAAAGTGGGCAGCCTTGTCTCATTCCTGATCTTAGGGGGAAAGCTTTCAGTTTTTGTCCATTAAGTATGATGTTGGCTTCAGGTTTCTCATAGATGGCCTTTATGATGTTGAGGTATGCTCCCTCTATTCCCATTTTGCTGAGGGTTTGTGTCATAAATTGTTGCTGCACTTTATCAAATGCTTTTTCAGCATTTATTAATATGATCATGTGGTTTTTATCTTTCAATTTGTTAATGTGGTGTATTACATTGATTGATTTTCAAATGTTGTACCATCCTTGCATCCCTGGGATGAAGCCCACTTGATCATGGTGTATGATCTTTGTAATATACTGCTGAATCCGATTGGCCAATATTTTGTTGAGAATTTTAGCATCTATCTTCATCAGAGATAATGGCCTGTAGCTTTCTTTCTTAGTTGGATCTTGCCCTGGTTTTGGGATTAGAATAATATAGAAAGAATTCCTCATAGAAAGAATTTGGGAGTCTTCCCTCTTCCTAAATTTTTTGGAATAGTTTGAGGAGGATAGGAGTTAGTTCTTCTTTAAACGTTTGGTAAAATTCACCTGTGTAGCCCTCTGGTCTAGGGCTTTTGTGCTTTGGGAGATTTTGGATTACTTCTTGAATTTCATTAGTTGTTATTGGCCTATTTAGGCTTTGTGCTTCTTCTGGGTTCAATTTCAGTAGATTATATCTTTCCAGAAATGTGTCCATTTCATCCAGGTTGTCATATTTTTTGTCATAGAGTTGTTTGTAGTAATTTCTTACAATCTTTTGTATTTCTGAGGTATCGGTTGTGATTTCGCCTCTTTCAGTTCTGATTTTTGTTTATTTGGGTCCTCTCTCTTTTTTTCTTGATGAGTCTGGATAAGGTCTTGTCAATTTTGTTTATTTTTTCAAAGAACCAGCTCCTGGACCTGTTGATTCTCCGAATTGTAGTTTGAATCTCTGAGTTATTTGGTTCTACTCTGATCTTGATGATTTCCTTCCTTCTACTTGCTCTGTGCTTTGTTTGTTGTTGCTCCTCTAGTTCTTGCAGCTTTGTGGTTAGGTCGTTTTTATAAACTTCTTGTAACCTTTTTTAGAAGGCCTGCATTGCTATAAATTTCCCCCGGAGAACTGCCTTTGCTGTATCCCATAGGTTTTGGGCTGTTGTGTGTTCATTGTCATTTGTTTCCAGGAACTTTTTGATTTCATCTTTGATCTCATTGTTGACCCCTTCATTGCTTAAAAGCATGTTATTCAGTCTCCCTGAGTTAGAGAATTTTTGGGTTTTTCCCTTGAATTTGGTTTCTAGTTTCAAGCTATTGTGATCTGAGAAGATACTTTGTATGATTTCCATTTTCCTGTATTTGTGGAGGCTTGTCTTGTGACATACCATGTGGTCTATCTTGGAGAATGATCCATGTGCATTTGAAAAGAATGTGTATTTTGCTTCTTTGGGGTAAAAGACTCTGTATACATCAGTTAGGTCCATTTCCTTTAGAGTGTTGTTCAATGCCACAACATCTTTGGGGAATTTTTGTTTGGAAGATCTGTCCATTGTTGATAGTGGGGTATTAAAATCCCCTACTATTATTTTGTTGCTGTCTATGTCTTTCTTAAAGTCTTCCAAGATTTTCCTTATGTAGATCGGAGCTCCTATGTTGGGTGCGTATATATTTACCAGAGTTATTTCTTCTTGATGGATTGTTCCCTTAAGTATTATGAAATGTCCATCTTTGTCCCTTTTTATGTCCTTCATTGTAAAATCTATTTTATCTGAAATCAGTATTGCTACTCCAGCTTTTTTTTCATGTCCATTTGCTTGATATATAGTTTTCCATCCCTTCACTCTCAATCTTTGTCGATATTTTGTTTTGAGGTGGGTCTCTTGAAGACAGCATATATGCATGTCATGTTGTCTTATCCATTCGGCTACCCTATGTCTTTTGATTGGTGCATTTAATCCATTTACATTTAACGTGATTATTGATTGATACTTATTCATTGCCATTCTCTCCCTTTGTGTCTGTATTCCTCTTTGGCTTTCTCTGTTTCTTCATTTTATTTGTCCACTGATTTTTATAGCAGACCCTTTAGCATTTCTTGCAATGCTGGTTGGGTAGAGATGTATTCCTTTAGTCATTTTTTTTTTTTTTTTGTCTGGGAAGCTCCTTATTTCTCCTTCTATCTTGAATGAGAGCCTTGCTGGGTAGTGCATTCTTGGTTGCAGGCCTTTGTTTACCATGACTTGAAATACTTTTTGCCATTCCCTTCTGGCTTGAATTGTTTCTGTTGAATAATCATTTGATAGCCTTATTGGAGCCCCTTTGTATGTTATTTGTCCTTTCTCTCTTGATGCTTTTAGGATTCTCTCTTTGTCTTTGAAATTAGCCATCTTAATAATAATGTGCCTTGGTGTTGGTCTGTTTGGGTTGATCCTCATTGGGACCCTCTGTGCTTCCTGAACTGGATTAATGTTTTTACTCGTCATGTTAGGGAAATTTTCTATCATGACTCTTTTAAACAGGTTTTCCATTCCTTGTTTCTCTTCTCCTTCTGGTATCCCTATGATACTGATGTTGTGATGTTTCATGTTGTCCTGCAGCTCTCTTAACACCTCTTCAGTCTTGTTCAGCCTTTTTTTATTCTCTTGTACTGTCTTGGAGTATTTGTCTACATTATCCTCCAACTCGCTGATCCAGTACTCTGCTTCCTCTAGCCTACTGTTGATTCTTCAACTCAAAAATTGTATTCTTCATTTCCTCCTGGCACTTATTGATAGTTTCCATGTCCTTTTTCATGCTGTTCTAGTTCTCAGTAAGTTCCTTGTTACTTCCCTGGAGTTCTTTGTAATTTCCCTGGAGTTCTTTGTATTTTCCCTGGAGTTCTTTGAAATTTCCCTGGAGTTGTTTGTAGTTCTCCTGGAGTTGTTTACAGTTTTCTTTGATGTGGCTGAGCTCACTGAGCTTCTCTATCATCATTCTTTTGAATTCCTTATCTGATATTCCAGGTGCCTCTGTTTCATTTTGTGTTTTTTTCTGGGGATTCTTCCTTTCCTTTTGGTGATGGACTGATTCTTTTTTTCCCCATTTTGGGTGTCTGTTCTTGCTTGCTCTTTATTTATTTATTTATTTTTGTTCTTTCCTTGGGTTAACCTGCTTTGCTTCCTTGCCTTGGGTGAGCACCCTTCTGTAATAGGAGACTTGTGGAGTTCAATGTTGCAGTCTCCTAGAAATTCTCCACTTGCTGTTCCTGGTGTGTCCTTTATTTGGGCTGTCTGCTTGTATTCTGGTCCTGTGGGCTTTTAGCAGAAACAAAAACAAAAACAAACAAACAAATAAACAAAACACCCAAAAACAGAACAACCAAACCAGACCAACAAACAAACAAAAAAAGTGCAAGAGGAAAAAAGAAATAAAAATGATGATAATAATAAGAAGAAAGGATTTAGTTGGCTGTTCACCCTTAATAATCCCTGACTGGTCCAGATGGAGCCTGGACCTGAGGGCTTTTAGCAGAGGGGAAAAAAAGGAAAGAAAAAAAGGGAAAAAGTCACAAGAGAAAGAGAAATCAATATTAAATAAAAAAGTGTTAAGGTGTCTGTTCACCCTTTATGGTCTCTGTTTGGTCCAGGTGGAGCCAGGACCAGTGGGTTTTATCAGGGTGAAAAGAAAGAAGAAAGAAAGATAGAGAGAGAAATAAAAGGGGGTTGGGGAGAAAGTCACAAAACAAAGAGAAACCAATATTAATAAAGAAAGATTTTAGGTGTCTGTTCCCCTTTATGACTTCTGATTGGTCCAGGTGGAGCCAGAACCTGTGGGCTTTACCAGGAAGAAAAGGAAAAGAAAAAATTAAAAAAAAAAAAAAAAAAGGAGGAAGGAAGAAAAGAATAAAGAAAGGTTTTAGGTGGCTGGGGAAGGGAGGAATACTTAGATTGAGGACTGGGAATGAGTTATAGCCACAGAGTGAGTAGACTTTATTTTGAAAGTAGGGGGAGGGTCTACTCTCCCCCTACTCTGGGTATTTAGGTGGATTGAGGTATGGGGGGGATTAAGAATATGTGAGAAATAACTTTTGCAAAGGATATGTTGGGGATTAATAGTTCATATTGCTCTCGGTATAACTCAGGTGCTTGAGATTAGCAGCAATCCCTTTCCTGAGGCTGCCTCTTTTACTTGTTCAGGACTTTACAGTCTATAGTCTATATTCTAGCCAGTCTTGGCACATGGCAGGGCCTCTGATTGTCACAGGGCTGATTCTGAGTGTCCGCCCCCATGTAGGCTGGGCCTTCTGCAGCCTGGCTGGGTTTTAGGGCTGCCAGTATTCTGCAGCCCACAGGGTGTCCCCTCCCTCTCCTGGTGGAGGTTCTTGCCCAGGACGAGCACCTTGCACCCCTGCAGGGCAGCCCACAACTTTGCTGTTCCCTGTGACGACTGGCCCCGTCCCCATAGTTCTGGGAGGAGGCCGCCCCTGTCTGTCAACACTGTTTGGGGTCGCCTACACTATCCTGCCCTTTTGGGGTGGGCACCACTCCTCCAAGCCAACCAGCTCTCGGAGAAGTCCTTTACTTGGCCTCTGTGATGATCCCCTCCCATGTGTGGGCGGTGCGGCCTTTGTCTCCGGAAATGACGTGTCAGTTGTCCCCACTACTAGTTCCCGGCTTGCCATCTCACTGTTTGGAGTTTCTGTGGAGCCTGAGGGCCTGTGTGGTTGCACAGGGCTGGGCCTCCCCCCTCGCAGGGGCTTTTAGCTGCTGTTTCCCTGGTGGCCCAGCAGCAAGTTTTTAGGCCCTCTTGCTGCCCTGGCTGGTGCACTTCCCTGCTCCGACTTCCCGCAGGACTCTTCTCCTCTGCCTCTAGCCCTGTGAGGAGCCTCCTCTCCGGAGTGAGTCTCTCACACAGTCCCTCCCCTGCAAGAGTTCAATTCCGCGTTCCCTACAGTGTTTGCCCTTGCTGCCCGCACTTCACTGTTGAGACTTCCAGTTGCCAGGGAGCCCGGAGCTGGCCTCAGTCAAACGCGCCCCTCTGGGCAGAGCCGCCACTGCCCAGATCCGACCTCGGCTCGCCGGCCAGTTGGTCAGGAATGCCTCACCTACTGTCCTGCTGGCCTCCTCTGCCTCTGGGCTGTGCTCCCCTGTGTCCAGATGCTGCCCGCTCCAATTCCTAGGGTCCTGAAGACATCTCACGCTCCCTATCTTGTCCTCCAGCTGCTTTGGTATTTGAGAACACCATCAGCACTGCTCTCTACTCTGTTGCCATCTTCTCTATAAAATGCTTTTTATCAGTAATTTTTAAATACTTTTATTTTAAAAACTGAAAATTAGCTTTTGACTTTCCTCATTCAGAAAGATTGATCTTGCCCTGGCTAGTGGCACAGTGGATAAGGCACCGACCTGTGAACCCAAAGGTCCCTGGTGTGATTCACCAGTCAGGGCATATAACCAGGTTGCAAGTCAGGTCCGTAGCAGGAGGCAGGAGAAAACGGCAACCATACATTAATGTCTCTCTCCCTCTGCCTCTCTCCCTTTTCCTCTCTCTGAAAATAATAAAGCAAAATCTTAAAAAAAAAAAAAAAAAAAA
>PVIW01009858.1:0-48633 GCA_004026585.1 Noctilio leporinus
TTACAGGACAATAATGAGCAAAATTAACAACAAGCAAAACAGAACCAAGTATATGAATACAAGGAATAGGCCTGCAGTGGTCAGGGGGAAAGGGGTTGGGGGGAGGGGGGAGGCAGAGGCAAGAAAGGGGAGCAGCTTAGACAAAAACCTAGTATAAAGGAACCATGGACATGGACAACAGGTGGGATTGACTTTGGGGGGAATGGGTGGGTGGGGCGGGGGACAGAGGGGAGCAAAAAGGGGATGAATGTAATACAACAACAATAAAATTAAAAAAAAAAAAAAGTTTCAGGGGAGAACTAAGATGGTAGAGGAGTAAGTGGAGCTACATCAATCTCCTCCCAACACCAAACTGGAATTACAGCTTAATTGGGGAGAAATCATCCGGAATAACCAACAGAACACCAACTGGAGAGAAGTCTTATTACCAGGGACAGAACAGAAGAGCCGATTCATCACAACATGACGGGTAGGAAGTGGGGACACGTGAGAGGCTGGCGGGGTTCCCACAGGCGGCAGCTGAAGGGACAGAGAAACATCTCAGCAGCCAGGGCCCAACCTGAGAAGGGTGGGATCTAAACCCCCAACTGGGCTTTCCAGCCTACAGCAACACAGCTGAGAGTAAAACAACACCCACCTGTGAAAAGCAAAAAGCCACCAGAGTTAGCCTGCTTGACAGAGAGACTGAGTTCTTAACCAGCTTAACAATAACTCACAACCTTCGGACCAACAAGAGACTGAATTCTTAAAGGGACCACACACGAAAATACAGTGGCACCCACTTACCGTGGGCTCCAGCAGAGGGAGGGCACAGTGGACTAGAGAAGCTTGGGGAAAGTTTGGGTCAGTGGCTTTAGGGGAGAGTTGAGGGAACAGCCCATGAATCCAGCACTGACCCATCCCCCATACAGACCACAAGAGTGGTCTCACTCTTGTCCAAAGGGCGGGAGCCTGAAGGGAAGCCACAGCTCCACCCATAGGAATTAGTCCACCCCATCCAGCAGTACCTAAACCTGACCTCAGATCACATGTTGATTGGATTAACAACTGAATTCATCTGCCCTGCCCAGAGGTGCCTAAAACTGACCACTGATCACAGACAGATTGGATTAACAACTACAGGAGACAGAGGCAGTGGATCTCTGGTAGTCTCCAACTGGCTGACTAGGCCTAGACTGGGACACAAGCTGATGTCACCAAGCACAGATCCAAGAAGTAAAAAAAAGTGCACCTCTACACCACAGAAGGTCACATCACTGAGACAGTATGTCAATGAAGACCAATCTAAGAAGCAGAAACAAACAAGAGCCACCTAAAATGGGGAGACAAAGAAATAAACCCTCAGCAAATGGAAAGGAAGAATCCCCAGAAAGAGTACAAAGTGAAATAGAGGCAAGCACACTCTCAGACACAGAATTCAAAATAATGGTGATAGCGAAGCTCAATGAGCTCAGCCAGTTCAAAGAAAACTTCAAACAACTCCAAGGGAACTACGAACTCCAGGGGAACTACAAAGAACTCCAGGAAAGCTACAAGGAACTTACTGAGAACTATACCAGCATTAAAAAGGACACAGAAACCGTTAATAAGAGCTAGAAGGAAATAAAGGATACAATTTCTGAATTGAAGAACACAGTAGAAGGAATCAAAAGCAGGCTAGAGAAAACAGAGGATCAGATCATCAAGCTGGAGGTCAACGTAGAAAAAAATACCAGGCAGTGCAACAAAATGAAAAAGGACTGAAAAAGAATGAAGAGGTTTTAAAAGAGCTGCAGGACAACATGAAACGTAGTAACATCTGTATCATAGGGATACCAGAAGGAAAAGAGGAGAAGCAAGGGATAGAAAACCTGTTTGAAAAAGTAATGACAGAAAACTTCCCTAACTTGAGGAGAGAAAATGTCATGCAAGCTCAGGAAGCACAAAGGGTCCCAAGGAAGATGAACCCAAACCAGTCCACTCCAAGACATATTATCATTAAAATGGCAAATTTCAAAGACAAGGAGAGAATCCTAAAAGCAGCAAGAGAGAAACAGCTAATAACATACAAGGGGGCTCCCATAAGGTTATCAGCTGATTTCTCCACAGAAACACAACAAGCCAGAAGGGAATGGCAAAAAAATATTTCAAGCAATAAAAAACAAAGGCCTGCAACCAAGAATACTCTACCCAGCAAGGCTGTCATTCCAAATGGAAAAGTGAAATAAGGAGCTTCCCAGACAAAAGAAGTCTAAAAGAATACATCTCCACCAAACCAGCATTGCAAGAGATGCAAAAGGGTCTGCTTTAAGAAGATAAAGAAACAGAGATACAGACAGAAACACAAGTACAAAGGTAAATGCCCTACTCAAAAGACGTAGGGCAGATGAATAGATAAGAACCAGCTCTAACTTATGAATGCTTTAAAGTGATCTTGCTACTATACACAAAGAACCCTGAAACACCAATTCATAAGAACCTATGTACCCCTATGTTGATAGCAGCACTATTTACAATAGCTAAGTGCCAGAAACAGCCTAAGTGCCCATCAGTGGATGATTGGATCAAAAAACTTTGGTACATTTACACAATGGAATACTACACAGCAGAAAGAACTCCTACCCTTTGCAACAACATGGATGGAACTGGAAAGTATTATGCTTAGTGAAGTAAGCCAGTCAATGAAAGACAAATACCATATGATCTCACCCACTACAGGACAACAATGAACAAAACAAACAAGCAAAACAGAACCAGATACATGAATACAATGAATAGACCTTCAGTGGGCAGGTGGGAGGAGGGAGGGGGAAGAGGAGGCAAAGAAGCAGAGCAGTTTAGTCAAGGAACTACCATGGAAGAACCATGGACATGGACAACAAGTGGGACTGATTTTGTTGGGGAGTGGGTGGGTGGGGAAGGGGACAGAGGGGAGTAAAAAGGGGATGGATATAATACAACAATAAAATTAAATTAAAAAAAATTTTTAATAGTTTTGAAAATCTAACTTTACCACATTGTTGTTATAAGGATCAATTAGAAGAAATGGGCAATATTTTGTGTAATTTTAATGTTTATTTTATATTTTGCTTCTTTTATCTTTATTATTCAGTTTAATAATCCACAACCTTCGGACCAACTGCTTCTTTTATCTTTAAAAAAACAATAAATATCCTGCCCACAGAAAGTGGAAAAGAAGAATTATAGAATCCCAACAAAACCTTTCCAGATGGTCTCAGGAAGGAGATAAAAGAGGTTAGAATCTCATGTTTCCATAGTTTTGGGCTTCTATATTGATGTTGCCCGTGTAAAAAACTGAAAAGGGGGTAGGCAAAAACAAAACAAAACACAAATTTATCTACTGCAGTCTTAATAGATTTTTGAATCTTTGATTTCACTAATTTTAATTGGGTTAATGACCTAGTATAATAAGAATCTAAGTAGCTTTCATAAATTAACAGCATAGGGACAGATATGAAATATTAAGATGACAATGTAACAATGTCATAGATTATATGCCACAAGAAAGCATATGGAAGTTATTAATATAAAAAGCCCCTCTGCATTTTGATTATTTTCTTAAAAACAAGTAGAATCATATACTGAATACAGTCAACAATGGTCTGCATATATGACAACGGTCCCATAAAATTATAATGGAGCTAGAAATTTCCTATTGCCTAATGACATTGTAACTGCTGTGAATGTCACAGTGCATGCATTGCATTGCGTAAGTACTTACCGTTGTGGTACAGCTGCCTACAGTGCTCAGTACAGTAACACGCTGTGTAGGCTTGTAGCCTAGGAGCAGCAGGCTATACCATATAGCCTAGGTACGTAGGAGGGTCTACCACCTAGGTCTGTGCAAGTACATTCTACGGTGTTGGCACAGTGATGAAGTTGCCTGATACATTTCTCAGAATGTAGCCCTGTCGTTAAGAGACTCATGACTGTAGATAATTCCAGTCAATTATTAAATGAATGGATAAGTAATGTGTCACTAAGAGGTGCAATACCAGTGAAAATACAACAGTACAATTAATAATTTAATAATGGAATAAAAGTTATCCTGAAAAGAGCAATATATCTCAAAATAATTGGAAGCTGCTACCTCAAAATATCATTTGGTTTTAAGGTTATAGTAAATTAAAAACTATATAATTCAAAATAGTTTTTGGTTTTATTAACAGATCATGCATGGGTAGCTATTTTTAATTGGTAACAAGTTTTTAATCAGACTTTTTAAGTTACAGGAAAAGTAGTGTAACGTAAACTCAGTCTTCAAATAATTCATGCTGAATCCAATTTTTTTCTTATTTTGAGTTGATAATTCTAATGCTTCTCTAGTAAAGATAGAGAAATATTTAAAATATGCATATGTGAAGAAAATAATAATGTAAAAATCACACAGGACACACCAAATCATTCTTTTTCTTAGGTTTAATTTTAACTAATGATGACTACAATAGCAACCCAAATCTTTGCTTATGTTCAATGCACAAACTATTTTTTGTAACTTGGAGGTGAGAGATTCTTTTCACCATGGCAATGCTTTCACCCTTTTTATGGTCTTTCATTTTTCTTTTAAAGTATTTTCATTGAATTCTTTTCCTTAAAGCTTAACAAGTTACTTCTGGTTTGGCTAAAGTGAAATTCTAGCACAATAATGTTTCAACTTGCAGGGAAGAACACCCTTATTGAGCTGATAAAACTCCACCAGTTGGATTAGATCTGTAAACCTAGTGTGGCCATCGTCCAGGGTGTGGAACATTTCACCATCATCTTCCACCTGCAGGAGAGAAAAGAACAAACTGGTAAGAAGGACAAACAACTCAGAAGGACAATCACATTCTATTGCATACTGCATCTTCATATGCCAAACTGACAGGTTTATGTAACTAAAGGACAGTGAAAAGAATGGCATGCCTACTTCTTTTCTGTAACCTCTCTTGCATTGGAAATATCATCTGATCCTAAGATAAGCAATATTGGCTGTATTTTCTCTACCTCTAGTTCCTGCCATGTTCTGTAAATGGAATGACTATTCTGAATCAATATACATTGAGAAATCTACACCCAATATATTAATGATGCTACTTACAGACATTAATTTCCATCTCTAAATGCTGTCTACCTAACAGGTTCACTAAGTATATTAAAAATGAATATTCACATAATTTGTATGAGTAAATTGATTCTGAAGCAATAAAACATTATGTTAATGGGCTGACAGAGTTTCCTTTTTTTTTTTTGTCTTGTCAGTGAGTTCTTCTGGCATTAAGCAATTCATACTTGCCAGGGACATTGTTCACATAATCAACGAAGTAGAGAAGATATTCATATAGACTTTGGATAAGTCAAAAAAGATTCCATTCAAAAGGAAACACTAGTAATTTAGCAAGCTCATGTAACACTTTCCAGAAAGTAAAATAATTCTTCTACGCTCCCTGGTTCCAATATACAGATCACATGCACACATATGCACCGGCAGAAGCAAGAAAAATCCCAAAGCTAAGCTGTGCCACTTGGAAGCAGAATCACAAAACCATTTAAAATGTACTCAGCATAGTTTAAACAATCTCCAATTCTGCAGCACCTGTGTCTCCACCTACAATGACTAAAAACCAAAAGACAAAAGCCAAAAAAAAAAAAAAAAAAAATTGGGGGGAAGTGGGCAACAGAGAGGAAAGGGCTCTAAAATAATGGTTTTTAAAGAATTGCTAGTAGAATTCAGGAGAAAGAATCTTTAGTGGCCTTTTAACAATAGGTGGCATGGGGTCTATTCAATATTGCTAAATCAAATTTCATGGAAAAAGAAAATTTAATTTTTACAATTCCTGTATTTTTTATATTAATTCAGACTCATAAAGCCATTTATGCCAAACTTAACTCTAGTCAAAAAGCTCCCAAATTATATTTAATAAAAGAACCAAAGAAAAGCAAAGTTTCAGAAAGCTTATACATTAAGATCACCTCTAATATACGAATTTGAAATCACAAATTACTTACTGGTATAATTTGAAAGTGCTTTATTTTTTGTGCATGACTCATTGACAGTACGAAAGTTCTGGGGTTACTCTGACTATCCCGTACCAAGAAAACTCTAGAGAAAGAGTAAGAATTTCAATATGTTTCTACATTTACTTATGGTTTTCAGAGACATACAGCATGTAACAAATCCATAAATGCAGGCAGAGTTTTCTCCCACTGTGTATTTGATGATGAGATTACCCAACATGGTAAACAATATGGTATAACATTACCTTCCACTATAAAACTGTCATTCGTGCTAATCTGAATAGCCCATTTGAAAGACTGCTCACAGTAACCCATATAACGCTGTGATTGCATCAACAATTAGCTGTGATTGCATCAACAATTAGTGCTGTCTCCTTTTCTCCACTGGGGAATTGAATATTTACATGGAACTGTTTTGTACTAAGAATACAGGGCATTAGCATATGGTTATTTTAACTTCTGGGCCATATTAGGCCCTGAAAGAAAAAATTTATTTAAAGTGAAATCATTTTTAACTACCTCTTATGAATCCTCTTTTTAATTTTGTTTTTGGTTCCTACTGTTACCTACACAACAGAAAGTGAGGAATCAATATGTTCTTTAAAAAAACAAGAATCAATCCTGAAATGATTTATTAAATGTTTGAGCAAGATATTTTAAGATAAAGAAACACCCAAACAACATGTAATTTAACCTTGAAAAATGCAACAGGAAAGGCCTCTGTAATGTCAGGCTGGAAAAACAAGATGTGGCCTAATGGCCCAAGAGAAAAGTGCTGCCAGGCGTGGACTCTTGCTTCCTGGCAATACAGTGAAAAATCAGCTTTGTATTAATTGTTGGCGCACAGACTGTGCAGAGTCCCCAGTGGTGATACAGCACGAATTTTAGTGTGCCTGGGCAAAGAGGCGGCTGAATCCGAGCCTGCACAGATGTCTGATGAGATTATCCATTTCATTTATGCTGTGTGAGACCCCGACATTACATCACTGGGAGATGGGACAAAAGGGAATTGCACTGGTAAATGGAGCTGTAATTGTCCCCAATTCCCAAGTAAAGAACCACTACCACCTAGTGGCCTGCCTCACAATATCACATCTTTCCAAAGAAATACTAAAGAAAACACTTTTTTATTTTAAGAAGATACTATCATTCTTTATGCAATTATTTAGTTCAATTTATAAAACCTAGACCCAGAAAGAAGGGAAATTATAATCTTCCAAAACATTTATCTATTCTTCGGAGTTTCTTTTTAGTCTCATCAGATTGTGATTCTGCTGACTGTCCAAATTTATATCTAAAAAGGCTGTACTATTCCATGCAGTGAAGCGTATTAAAATCTTTTCTTATTTAGCGTACAGTGAAATTCTGACTTGCTATTAATGATCTTCCATGGAAAGATGCATTTTTATCCAAATGTCAGTATTAAATCACCTTGAAATCTTGTCATCATCTTAAGCCAACCCTTGAAAGATATGAACCCATCACCCTTTGTTTAAATTGATGCTAGTTTCATTTCTCATTATAAGCTCAAAACAACCTTGTTTGTTGTACTGCATTTGTGAAGAAAATGTAGTCAATATTATAGGAAGTATCTGAAATACTGACAAAAAAAATTCTTCAGATTATGAGTCATTCAAAACATTTTATATTTCCCCTGTATCTTCCACATAAGAAACAGTCAAGAAATATTCTTTGTAAACCTATACACTTGAAGCTTTGAAAATGGAGAATTAGAATATAAACAGAAAGCAAAAAAGGAAAGCCTGTATATTAACACTATCAATATTTGTGATCATTCATTAAGAGCAGAACATCCTATTTAGTTATGTGTTCATTTATGTACAAATGCTAAACCACACACAATGCAACAGGTATTATACAGATATTTCTCAGATACATGGCAGCCATCCTTATAGGACAAAGGCACTTCTGTTTTAATAAGCCAAAGTCAAACCTTTTTGTGTTGCTGAGCAATTAACTGACTACGGCAGATATCAAAATCACTACCATTCAAAATCAAACTTACCCATCCACAAGTCCTTGTTGAATAATCAATCGCTGAGCTTCATCTCTAGAAATTTTGTGGTGAAACCAAGGTTGAGAACGGTGGATAGCTGAAGAAGTAGAATGAAGGAATACAAAGCTTTTCATGAAGTGATCACAGTTTAATTACATGAACTTTCTACCACAAGCCCTCAGGAACTACATACATCTAAATGCACCTCCCTTCAGCCCTGGTGAAGGTGCGACATGTTCACATACCCATGTTCACAGCAGAGCTCTGTGAAGAGGCGGTGGGGCTACCATGCGTGCCCAGACGTAAACATCCTTTTTTCTGTACAAAGAAGGCGGAAACAAAGTTCAGCTTTCTGGTTGAAACAAACTCAAGGTATAAATATTTTCCAAGAGCATGAACCAATCTGTACCCTCCATGCGAGTCCCTCTTCAACTGCAACTGAAAGGGCTTCTGTGGGATTTTCTATAACTCTGCTTTTCTGGCCTGAGAAGTCCATTGCTACCAGGGAATTCTCTGATATACTTCTCTGGGGGAAAAAAAAAAACAACACATTATTTTTAGCACAAAAATATATTTGAAGTTATCTTGCAGTGCTTTGGTGGCAATACATTTCATTCTAGGATATGGCTCCAAATGTGGCTAGCAGGAAATTAAAATGTTAGAAATACATATTCAAGATAAAATGGTGCTGTAAAATAATTTGGTTAATTATGTTACACAGTTATTAGCTAACGTCACTGAATTAAATGTCAAATAAAGGGATTAAAATCTTTCAAGGTAAGCATGCCTTACTCCTAAAACTCTCTCTTCTTACTTTCTAGTGAAACAGGAAAACACCAATTTAGAAAGGAATTTTTATCCCTTTCTGTGAATAAAAAGATTCATTCCTTCTGAACCAGGCTCTCTATTATGCTTTGAGAATAATCAATTATCATGTAAATGTCAAATCTATCTAATTTTAAAGCAGCTATTTATTAACAATTAAGATATACTAAAGCTATAACAAATTTAGATCACTTCTTTTTTTTTTTAAATTTTATTGTTGTTGTATTACATCCATCCTCTTTTTCATATCACTTCTATAGAAAGAAATAGTACTCATTTTATAACAGAACTGCAGTATGAATTTTAAATGTTTACCACCTCAACTTTCACCTAACTTAGAAAATCAAATTTAGTGAAATAATTCAGATAACCATGTTATTATATTTTTCTTTGATTTAATATATGAACTTTTTCATCTTATGCGAATAAACATGGCAAAATGGGAGCTGTAAAAATAAGTCAATGACAAAGAAGAACTGAAAGAAAAGGAAGACATCTTTAAACATAATTTTTTAAAAATTAATTTTTGCTAATAATTTTTGTCCCTTTTTATGTTCATATTTTCTGACTGTGAAAATAAAATATCCAAAACCTGGACTCAATTTTCTTTTTTATCTGTTTAGGACTCTACTTCACAACAATCTTTTAAAAAGTATGCCATCCCAAGTTATGCATCTTGAAAAAGACAATTGTCAAAATCTCCAATCATGAGTGTCACTCAGTTTTTAAAAATTAAAACTCTCCAAAAGAAAAAATATTCAAAAATATCATGAACAATGTTTCAGTTATTCTCTATTTGTTAGCAGAGGAGCAAAACAAAAGATGGAAGCCTACTGATTTACCAAAAGATGGTAAATCAAGAGCCAGTATGCATCAGGAGCCTCCTGGCTTAAGATCATTTTGTCTCTCTCCACAAGGATTCAGCTATTTCTAGCGTGGTCTAACAGACTAGAGTCACTTTTGTGTTTGAAACCTTGTCCCCACAGAAAGAATTGGGGAGCTCATTTATCTATCACTACATTCCATGCATGCACTTTATTAACATTTGTTATTTCCTCTTCAAATCATGCTATAGCAGCCTACAATCTTACATATAAGATTCATCTTTACTCCTAGAGATCTGGCATGCCATCCTTCATTTGTTACAGGTGCTTTTACAACTGACAGCTGCTCCTTCCAGGCAGATGCTGTCTCTGCAATCTCTACTTGCTGTCACACCTGACTTTGCCCTCCTCACCTGGGATCTTCTGTGCTGGGCTGTGGATCGGTCAGATATACTTTTGCTTCACCAACTTTAAGGAAAAGCCTTGACCTGCCCAAACAACAGAGCTTTATAATATCTCTACCTCACATGTCAAGATGGACTCTGTAATCTTGAGTTCCTAGTAACATTAAAATACTGTTAGGAAAAAAGAATGTAACCACTATTTTTTTTTTTTTGGTTGTTTGTTTTTGCCTACAATATGACAGACCTGTGTAAAACAAAAGCTCATGCTCCATAATTACTTGACATAAGTAAGGAATCTACAATACAGAAAAGTATTTTCATTTGCTACATTAACTACACTAGAGAGAACCACAGGAATATAGCAAATATTTTCTACAGAGTGGCAGGTAGTGGATAAAAAATTAATAGTTTACCTTTGGTGGACAAAGAAATGAAAGTGAAGCAAAATCAGATTTGAACTCAAAAGGTCATTTTCAGCTCAATTTCTTTCACAAAGAAAAGCAATGTTGATAACATTCAGAATCACTGTATTTTTTCAAAGTATTTGTCCCTATGTCTAGCTCTTTCTTCTAGTGGGATAAACAGGGCAAGCCCTGAAATAATCCATGATTTCTTTTTTTAAGGCTTTATTTATCTAATTTTAGAGAGAGAAGAAGGGAAAGAAACATCAATGTGTGGCTGCCTCTCACACACCTCCAACTGCGGACCTGGCCTACAATCCAGACATGTGCTCTGACTGGGAATCGAACCTGTGACCCTTAGATTTGAAGGATCCCATTCAATTCACTGGAGCCACACCAGCCAGGGCAAGAGTCCATAATATTAAGGACATTATTTTATTTTTTATTTTTTTTAAGGAAAAAAGGCTTGGGTTCAGTCTGGATTATCCAAGTGAAACATAAAGATCAGATCCACCCACTCTTAGTGGACATAAAATTTTTTTCAGGCAGTTTCACTGAGTGGCAACTAGCGGCCATTCACTCTCTGCCACACATTTTTTAAAAATGTAGATAAAGCTGCAATGTATTCCTTAACGAGAGGGCATGAAATTTTTTCAGATGCTCTTCTCCCACTGGCTTCACACAAGGCAACCAGACATCAGAGATAAAACTGAGTCTAGAAATTATGCAGCCACCCCTATATTTTACACTGGAGGACACTAGTGACTCCATCAAGGTCACACAGACAGTGTGTGTGGTAAAAGCAATAACAAATGGGATCTATCTAGGGTCCTTTTATGTACCACAGAGTTGGGGCGCAAGGAAGAAACTGCACTATGGAATGTCTAGCTCCAGGTCAAAAGTGAGAAAGAATAAGAATTTATATAGACTTGCTTCTCCCATCCCCTCACTCCATCCCGGACCATGTTAACAGATCCTCCTTTCAATGAATCCTCTGTTTGCCTTCCTGAAATGTCTGCTGATGATTTTCATTTCAAAGGCTGATAGGAGTAGCTGTTATGTGCTATATATAACTTTGATGTTTATTATGGCATGAGAATGCTTTTCTCATTTCCTCTCTTAAAATGTATTTCAGAAGGAGATAATAATATCGTTCCTTTATACCAACTTTTCTCTGTTGCTCTGAAAATAGTGTTTGGATGAAAACCAGCAGAGGCAGGTGAGGGGCACTGGTGTCCATTATATAGGTCACTGATTCTTCCATGATAATCTAGAAAAGTGGGATTCGGTACAGACACCAAAATAAATACAAATACTTCCCCAAACTTCAGAGTTTCCTACATGTGAATAAAAAAGGTTAGAGCTAAATTCTCAAGTGCTCTTTGATTATGACAACTGCCACACAGAACAGACCATATGACATCTAAAGCCCATTTCCTTCAATCCCTATTTTCACCCAGATATACCCAAGCAGTGACTTTTCATATATATATATATATATATATATATATGTGTGTGTGTGTGTGTGTGTGTGTATACATGATGTTGAACAAGGAAAGCTACACTAACCAAACTGTCACACACATACTGATCACTTTCAATGAAAACAGGCAAGAATAATATCATTCTTGTATGCTAATAACATCGATGAGACTAAAAAGTTCTTTGCTTATGACAATTCTTTCCTAAGAAATAAGAGGGAACTAAATAATAATTGCCTTCGAATGCATGGCTGCTATTAACATGCTCATCCTAATAACTTTAGACTCTAAAAGAAATGTAGAAGGATTTAGCAAAGGATTAAGATAATAAAATTCATTACTCTTTCTATATATAAAGATTGAAAGATAAGGATAAGCTGACAAATTATAAAAATATCTTAAAGCAATTGCTTTTATAAAAATTCATTACATTCCTGTTTCTTAATTTAGGGCTTAAAAGTAATATGATATGAAGATGAAAAGTTACCATTCCATAACTTACAGTTCAAGTAACATAACTACAGAATTGGAGTTCTTTTTCCATATTATTCTATTAGGCTTCATGATCAACTTTATTTCATGCCTCATTCCTAGAGCTGAGTCTCACCTGCTATGTTACATGTGGGAAAATGCACCTGTCTTGGTTATAAGCACAAGGAGCGTATTTTTAACCTAAGTGGAAGTGCAGCGTACGAGCTGATTTGTAACACAGGCATGTACAATCTGAAATACTAATATACTCAATATTAAAGGTTAGCACAAGCAAAATTAGCAGAACATAAAGTTTAATTAAAAAACCAAATTTCTTGTGTTAATGTATAGTAAATTAAAATTAGGTCCTAAAGAAGAAAAAAAAAGATGTCTGTGTGTGTCTGCGAATAAATACCCACATTGTACTTGGTATAATCTGCAAAGTGGTGCTAGACTTTAATATAAACCATGACCTATATTTTAGCTGACAGTTTTGGGGGTTTCTGGAGAGCAGTTTGCTTGTCAAGAAACTGAAAGTTTAAGAATTGTACCGTTAGACAGAATGCAAAAGGGCTTACATGGGTATAGTATAGCTGTTAAAATTTCAAATCTTTATAGTAGGCTCTGACAATTCCAGAATATTAAACAAATAAACCTATAATCAAAAACAATATTAAGAAAACATTTACAACCCCACAGAAAATATCCTGTATATATTATCAAGATCTAATCCTCAAATGTTATGAGACACGATTCATGTAATTCTTTCAAATATTCAAAAATTTCCTTTAATGTATAGCTATCTATTTTAATTGAATATTTCATGGCTACTCTACTGCTGTGATTTTATTACATAGGCTGCAACCATACAAACTCCAAGAATAAATAATTCAATATAACATTAGGTAAGATGATGGCAAAGAATCACTTTATTTGACCAAAAGAAAAGAATGTAAATGTATTATAATGTAATGCAATTGCAAATTAATATAAGTGTAAAATAAAATATAGGTTCATAATGTGGTCCTTACCATGGGTGATATACTCTGAGAATTGCAGCCACTTCTACCTTGATATGGACGCATGTAATTCTGGTACAGCTGCATGCCATACTGCAGAATAAAGGAATAAAACACAGTCCCACTACTTTTACTACAGAGATAATTTACAATATCAACACTGTCATTCATTATACAGCATTACAGGAAATAAAAATAATAAGCATTCCTTAAAACTAAGAAGTTAAAGCAACAAAATTTTTGAAAAAGAAACTAAGTGCCTTAAAAATAGTGTTTTTTATTTGCACCCACTAGGTAAGGTTTAGCTCACCAGTATAAAGATCTAGAACTGGCATTTCTATACATTATTTTTAGCACCAACAACAGAATTATTTGGAGGGGTATGTCACTTGGGAAGAAGTGCCCAGAGCTTTATGGTATAAAGACTCTGCAAACACATCCTAAACAAAACCAGGTAAAATTTACCATAACTCTTCAATGACTAGCTGATGAATTACATTATCTCTTTGGCTCCAAATTCAGGGAAATAAAAATGGTGGGAATTAGGCCGAGTTCAGACAAGGGTCACAAAATACAGCATAAATGGCAGTAGTTAAAAACTGCAGTGTCTTACTTTCAGGAGGTGGCGTCATAAAACTTGGGATGCCAAGCTACAGAGGGGAAATGGGTCTAGACCATGACACTGGATTATTAGTTTCAGAAACATTAAGAATGCCAATTGCTGTGACCAAACTTATACTGCAGGTTCCCCATCTGAAACTGAAGTTCGCCCCCTTAGATAGGAAGGAAGGAAGGAAGTATGGCAGAGAAGAGAAGAGAAGAGAAGAAGAGAAGAGAAGAGAAACAAAAACAAAAGAAACTAATGGGACAGGCTTTTTGTTGTTGTTGTTGTTGTTATACTCTACAATTCTTTCCATTTCATAGAGCCATAGTGTGCTTATTACAAATAGACCTATATATAAAAAAGACACCACAGAATCCAATCTTACCCTTATGGTGAGTAGCATGTGAACACTTCAACAGAGCTATTTCTCTACTAAAGACTATGTGCTTAAAAACCATTTCAGCAAAGTGGATATATTTGGTAATTACAGAAAACCAGAGTGGGGCGAGGGAAGTCACTGTGCTCAAGATTTTGCTTTCAACCTGAATATAAACACACACTCATTTGAAATTATCTGTGTTGACCTTTTTATCCAATTATTTTTCAACTTCTAAAAATTAATTTTTAATTTAAGATTTGATTGACATTAATGAGACCAAATAAAATTTATTATAAATCAACTCTAAGCCTACAATAATTTTAAAAAGAGGACAGAGAAGCTTAATTCCTAGTCAATTCTCATTTTGGAGAGTATACAATAACCTCCAGCCAATACTTTTACAAGGTACATGCTGCTTGGCCACCTTTTATTTATCTGCAGTGAAAAGACTGCTACCAACTAATAAGTCTATTTTCTTCAGAGGTGTATTGTCCCCAGTACCTGTGGTGTTAGCTAGATGCTTCTGTGCTGTTGGAACTCTTTGGTAGGCGTTTAACTCTGACTGAGGGGTAGGGCACAGGTCACCTGAACATTTCCCTGTCCCTATGGAGGGGCAAATAACAGGCAAAATACGTTAGAGTGAAGCTTGCAGTTTTAATTGAGGGAAAGGAAAGCAGACATGTAACTAGGACACCGTACATGAGTAAATCCCTTTTCTAAATCTCAGATTTTCTGATTCTGTATGTAGCTGGGATTTCTCCAACGATAACAGGAGTATCTCCATCTGATGTGACACGAAAATGAAAGGAAAATGAAAAGAGTCCAAATTCTTGGGGCAGGCTACCTCTAATAAGTAGTATATAATGGAAACTAGAGGAATATTTCCCATTCAGCCAACATAACATAGAGTAGTTTCTCCCTGCTCCTTCCTACCAAGTATAGCAGGTCCTCAAATAATGTTGTTTCATTAAAATACAAATGAGAGAAGAAAAATTTGACTCGTGACACAGCCACGTGAGCTATATGGAGTTTGTACATTTTCCCCATATGTGTAGGGGTTTTCTCTGGGGACTTTGGTTTCTCCCCACACCCCCAACATGTGTACCCATGTGTACATGAGGTGAACTGGTGTGTCTGCACTTTTCCAATCTAAGTGAGCATGTAAGAGTGGCCTGTGATGGATGGAAGGGCGTCTTGTCCAGGGTTGGTCCTGCCTTGAGCCCTGAGCTGCTGCGATGGGCTCCATCTGCTTCACCCCTGAACAGACTGGAAAATCATTATCTCACCTGTTTTTATACATCTTTCTTAAATGTATGTAAAGCTCACATTTATTTCAATGTTTCATATTAGAAGTGTTTTGGGTCTGCATTTAGAAGTTTGACGATGTTTATGTGACGAGAAATATATCACAGAAACTGAACTCTTGTTTTTATCTATTAGCCTATGGTATATTGGTTTCATTATACATCATTTATAAAGTCATTTTCCAAGAACCTATCAAGGACATTGTGTGAGGACTTGCTGTGAGATGATAAACTCTGGAAGTAACATGCCAGACAACCACAGGAGAGGATCTAAGGACTCCCCTAACACCAGGTGACCCTGGCTGCACCAGCCACAGGAATCAAACAGGGGCCCCAATGACAACCTGCTAGGGAAAGCAATTCAGCATGTCTCAAATGTTCTGTGCTCACAAGCCCAGACTCCTATATCTGGATATTTTAAAGTATAAAACAGATCCTTTCACTTTTCTGCTTGAAATTCTTCATAGGTTTCTCACTGGCCCCAGGATAAAGGTCCTCACCCATCCTCGCCTCCCCTCCAGCCTCATTGGGAAAAGATCTACCATAATTGAAACAAACAGGGAATACTAATGTCACAGTGGAACAATGGCCCCCATAGATGCTTACATCCTAACCTCCAGAACCTATGACTACATTAGGCTATGTGGAAAAGGGAATTGAATTGTATGGAATTAAAGTGCTAATCAGGTGACTTTGAAATAAGATGATTATCCTGGATCATCCAGGTGGATCAGTGTAACCACAGGGGCCCTTGTAAGTGAAAGGGGAACCCAGAAGAGAGAGAACCAGACATATAGCAGTTGAAAAAGGACTCCATGTACGTTGCTGGATGGACATGGATGAGGGTGGATGAAGGGCCCACAGGCCAGGCAATCTAGATGCTAAAGGCTGGAAAGGGCAAGGAAGCAGATTTCCCCTGAGACTCTCCAAAAGAGGATGCAGCCCTGCTGACACCTTCTTTTCAGGCCCAGTAAGACCCATTTCAGACTTCTGAATGACAGAGGCATAAGATAATAAATTTCTACTGTTTGAAGCCATGACTTTGTTGGTACGTGTTGTAGAAGCTATAGAAAACTAATGTAGCACAGCATATTTTAACCGAATGTTTATGAACTGAAAGTGGCTTTGAGGAGAGTCAGATGAGAGAAAAAAGCAAGAAGGGGACAATCTTTCAGAAAGTAAGCACTCTATATATGAAAGGATAAAAAATTCTTAAGACACACATTTCTTTTCAGATTTTCACATTTTTAAATTTGACTTATAATCTATGGCATCTTGTATTTACTGTGGACCAACCAACTTGTCATTGCCTGAAATGGCTGGGATCAAGAAATCGTTAGCCTCAAACCCTACAAAAGAGAAGTCAGTGGCTAGAAGATGGCAGGGTGCTCATCTGAATGGTTCAGCCTTCCCAAAGGTTTTGATAGCATACAACTGGATAGTCTGTGGGAAATATGAATATCCTTTGACTTAAGAGATGAAAATGATTAAGAAAAGTAGACTTAGAATATAAAAAAGCTTAAGGATTCCTCAGCTATTTCACACTATTTTCATATATTTGTATATATCTCTGTATGCATACACACAATTGTTAAGTAGTGAAACTCTAGATCTACATTAATCTAAACTAAATGAAAATAATAATTATAAATAATATGAAAGCATCATATCATAATTTTGTTGGCATAATTCTTTTTTCTAGTTACAAAATAAATGGAGTTATCCTAGTGAAGTTAGTAGAATGTTAGATTCACTGAAAAACTGACCTAAGGCAGTGGGCTTACCACCTGCATCTGGGCCGGGTCCTAACTTTGAGCTCTCGCAAGAAGGGAGGAAGGCTTGGCTAACAAGGATGGAAAGCAAGTTCTCTACAGGTTTCTAAAATTCTGATGGAAAGGGTCAGAAAATTACAGACATCAAAGTATTTTCTTTACAATATACCCAACAGTCACAAGGTAGAAACAACATGAATATCCATCAACAGATAAACAAACTGTTTATTTAACATGCATGGACATATGGTGGAATATTATTTAGACTACTGATGTCTCCTACAACATGAAAGAACCATAAAACATGATGCTAAGTGAGAGAAGTAGACCACAAAAGGTCACCTATTGTATGTTCTGTTTGTATAAAATAGATAAATTCATAGCCACAGAGCAAAGACTGGTGGTTGCCAGGGGCTAACAGTAACTGCTTAATGGGTGCAGCTGCCTTTAGAGGGGGAAGAAAAGGTGTATTTTTAATCTTTTTCATTTACTTATTTTGTGAGAGCGAGAAACATCAATTTGTTGTTCTGCTTATTTATGCATTCATTGGTTGCTTCTTGTAAGTGCCCTAACCAAAGATCAATCCCACAACTCTGGCATATGGGGACGATGCTCTGAACAACTGAGCTACCAGGCCTGGGCAAGAATGTATTTTGGAGTTAGACACAGAGTTGGTGTTTACACACATTTTGAATGTACACAATGCCACTGAGTTGTTCATATTAATCTGGTTAATTTTATGTTGTATAAACTTCACCTCAATTTTAAAAAATTAAAAGAATAAAAAAATTCTCTTCGAAACCGAACATGAGAACTAATCTGATTCTGATTATTCTGCCGTTCCTCAAAATGAAATGGTGATTAATTTTATATTTTGAAACTTAAAATTGTGTTAAATTTACTAGCATACAGGTTTCAAATATAAGTGCTTTCTATACAGTCTGGAAGAAATCAGTTCTATCTCTCTTCCCTACCTACTTACTTTAGAACACAGTTATTTCTTTCAAAATGCTTACCCACCAATTATACTTATGAAAGTTGTAATTTCTACTTAACGCAAAGATAAATGCTTTAATATTATATCTGTAGTGAACTTTATATAATAATTTGAGTTATAGTTAAAATAGAAAGTAATTTACACAACACTTACATGAAGTACAAAACTATACTGAAGATGTCCAAGTGGGCACATTTTAAAATGTACTTCATAATGAATGGATAATGGCAATATTTTTTAAATACATATAAAGTCGTATATGGAAGTTTCAATCAGTTACACTGGCTATGTATGTAATATTCTTAGGCAAAATTAAAATCAGAACATTCCTAAAAATAGAATACATCACACAAAAATGACAAATGTATTAGGTTATTCCACTCTACTCTGAGAATGTTTATCTTTTAGATAAAAATAAAATAAAATATACACATGGGGTAGTAGTGATTTTTCTTCTTACTCACATACCCAGACGCATAGCAAATCCTTGCATTTTGAAATACAGCTATTTTCAAACATTGATGGTACTCTCAGCATTTAATAGAAACGCAAGACTGCAGTGAGATTACCTTAAGCAATCTAATCGCGGTCACCCAGCACATCCTACTCTGCTCTTCTTCTGCACAGAGCATTTTCAGGTCTCGGGGCCCTCGCGCTTTGTTAGGCTAGAAGGCCACAGCACATTGTTTATCGTTAATGCATATCTTGAAGGTAACACCTGTTGAAATAAAAGCCACTAAAATTCTCCCATATATGTAAGAGAAAGCTCTCTCTCTTTTAAAAGAAACTAAAAGAAACTCCAGCTTACCTAAAAGGCTGAGGCTTGCTTTATTCATCTATCAAAATATTAAGCCTGTACCTTAAAGCAGAATCCATAGTTAGTCGGTGCTCCATGTTTTTTTTTGCCTGCTAGTGACACATAAATATCACTACTGCCAAATTCGCTGAAAAACTGCAAATGCCGAGGTTCCTTTAAAAAAAGATAAATGCGAGTGTTGACATAGGTACGTATTTTGCTATATCTATTTTGTATTTCTATTATTTTATATAATTTATATCTTGGCAAAAATTATCCCAAATACTGTCACAGAAACAAAGGGGAAGAAAAGCTAAGACACTATATTCTTGAATAACCAGGAGCTTGATACGATATCATTTCATTTGAGCAGTAGCAACTTTATCATTTAACTTTCAATATACAAAAAATATACACTTTCCTATTTTAAAATTATTCCCTTTAACCACCATTTCAAGGATTTTGAAAGAGAAGACAGAAAAAATGGCTTTTGAAAATGTTCTCCTTTCTGGGTTTCATATAATGGTAGTTCTCTAAAGGGAAAAGGTTTGGTTTAAGCTTCCACAGCAATGAGAGAAGAAAAAGGAGACACAGACAATGACTCCTGCTTCATTCGGACATAGGCATCCCTCATGTCTGTGTACTGCCTAATACACCACAGCAAGCAGTGAGACAGGAGACATGGCTATTCCTTTTCTAAAAGAAGGAAGCCTGTTCGGATGAGTTCAGGGAAATTACTTGGCAGTGGGATATGTCTGATTTTCAAGTCAAAGTGGAATCATGAATAGTTATTTCTTCTCTGGGAAATCCATGAGATTTAGAACCAGTCACAGAAAATCACTGGGCCATATTATTCTGTGATAGGTTAATAACTTGGAGAAGTGTTCAAATCTGGGGTTGAATACATAATCAGAACTGACCAAAATAAATTTGTTCTTTAAAACCTGGCTGCCAGTAGCATGGTTCCCAACCACACCAGTATTACCTTGGAGTTTATCAGAAATGAAAAATCTCAGGGCACACCCTACACCCACTGAATCAAAATCCACATTTTACTAAGCTCCTAGGTGATTCATATGCACTGAAATTAAGCAATATAGAAAGGAAGAAGGAAGGAAGGAGGGAGGAAGGGAAGGAAGGAAGGAGAGAAAAGAGGAAGAAAGAAAAAAGAGAAAAACAGAGCGTTCAGCAATTTGAGCAACCTATTCACATCCAAATCCAATGAAGTTTCAGTCATTTATTAGCAGGTTATGCTGTCCCTGATGACTGATACAGTGAGAATTTCTACGTATGTCACTGTTTCTGTGTGTCACTATTCTTAGGCATTTTGATCTAATGAATGACTATCATTCCTAATTCCATGAAAATAACACAGAAAATTGCTAAAACAGACAAAGCCTAGAGCATGTGGAATGAGGGAAGAGAAAGTAGAAAGATACTCTTACTGACATGGCCTATAAAGCTGAATTCCTAGATAGAAACTGATTTGTTAGTTTAAAAAAAAAAAAGTTTGATTTCTATGAGGATGAAACAAGACCAGCCCTGCCCACTGATACTGTACCAGTCAATACCACTGAGTCATTCAAATGTGAGAAAAAGACAGTTCAAGAAACACTGGCAGGCCACGAAGGCATGATGAGTTTCCTCTTTCGATTGATTTTTTCCCTCCCTATAGGTATATCAAAGTTTATGGCATTATCAGACTACAAGGCTGAGTTGGCATGGTTAGCAAAAGCTAAGTATGCACATGTATAACGCTGGAGGGGTTGGAGAGAAAGGCAATCGGATATTTTCTCTAAAAGTCACAGTCATGTATTCAAGGCTTATAGCAATGGTTGTCTAACTGCCGCAGCACAGCCTACATCTTTAGAAAATAAGATAAACTAAGACCCTTCTCACAGGAAATGGACATGAGATGGTCTCCTTGCCAGGTCAAAATGTCAGTGTTATGAGCCCTGGCTGGTGGCTCAGTGGATAAGGTGCCGGCCTGCGAACCCAAAGGTCGCTGGTTCAATTCCCAGCCAGGGCAACATAACCAGGTTGCAAGCCAGGTCTCCAGCCAGATCTGTAGCTGGAGGCAGGTGAAAGGCAACCATACATTGATGTCTCTCTCCCTCTCTGCCTCTCTCCCTTCCCCCTCTCTCTGGAAATAATAAATAAAATCTTAAAAAAACAAACAAACAAACAAACAAAAATGTCAGTGTTAAATACCAGATAATCTACATAACGTGTATCAGTCATGATTCTTGAAGTTATCTAATACCTCATATTTATTTAGGGGAACTTAAAAACATTTTCATGTATAGACTCTGGAACATGAGCCTGCTAGGCAAAGGTTAAAGAGAATATTACAAACTGACGCACAGTAAAGTCCGTCACCACTGAGAAGAGTAAGGTTCCGAACTGCGAACAGGGGCTGGATGCTGAGGGTTTTTGCGCAGCCAAGAGGAAGACCTGCTGCAAAGATCAAGTGTGGATCCAGGGGAAGGAAGAAGTGCTGCGTTGTACAACAGGCATGGGAGGAAAGAAGGTGAAGGGGGAAGTTGAATTTAACGAGAAACCTGTTACAGAAATAAGAGTTCAGAAACTTAAGAAACATTATATTCTCCAGTGAAGAATCAGTGAGATAAGCAAGATTACTAGATTTAAAAGCTTCTTTCCCTGGTTTTATAGCAAAAAGATGATCCATTGCACAGTTGTTCAAAAGACAGCTTCATGTGTAATGTCATACACTAGGAATATTGGGAAAAAAGCAAGTTCATTAAAGTGGTTAAAAAAAGTAACCTGGCTGGTGGCACTGTGGATAAGGCACCAGCCTGCAAACCCAAAGGTCGCTGGTTCGATTCCCAGCCAGGGCACATAACCAGGTTGCAAGCCAGGTCTCCAGTCAGATCCGTAGCTGGAGGCAGGTGAAAGTCAACCACACATTGATGTTCTTCTCCCTCTCTCCCTTCCCCTCTCTCTAAAAATAAAAATTTTTTAAAAAGTAAAACCTTAATTACAAAAATGGGAAATTATTCATCCTAACATTATTTATGATAAGAAAATATGAAAACTAATTTAAATGGTCATAAAAAATTAGTTAGATGCATCTGTATGATAAATACAAGCAGTCAAACATTCTGTGTTTCAAAGTAAAAAGACTTCTGTAAGACTTCTAAGTTAGTGGAGCCCCAGTCCATGAAGCATTCCATCACTTACATGGGCGCACATACGTGCACAGGAAGAGCAACAAAGAATTTCATGTGAGGAAAAAGGGAAGCTATGTAAAAACAGTTGGGGAAAATACAGAAAAGAGTCAAGTATCACTCCTTTGTGGTTCCTGTTAGGTCCTGCAAGCCCCGCTGGTTGTCACTGTTACCTGTTCTGGGGTGCTCCACCCTCAGCACAGTAAACCTGGACCTGAGATCGTTAGCATTTTACATCTAAGATAATGACCTTCCAGCAAACCTCTTATTCCTGTTTGTTCTATTGAAACATTTTTTATTTCTTTATTTCTTTCTCTAGGAACATTATCAACACTTCCTCTTCTTTTATATCAATCAGTCACATAAACCCAGCTATGTGGCATTAATCTGGCACCTATCCCTTTCTTCTCGTCTACTGCCCTTCCTAGGTTAGATCCCATCACCTCCACTCTGAATTACCAAATTACCATCCAAACAGCATCTCTGCTGTTCACCCCTCTCTCTGCCTCCTCCCTCCCTCCCCCTGTTGCTCTTTCCTCCTCTCTTTCTCTTTCTTCTTGACTTTTTTTAAGCCCAGTATGGCCACACTAATATATATTTTTTAATCCTCACCTGAGGGCTTCTTTTTAACAATGGATTTTAGAGAGCAAAGGAGAGAAAGCAAGTGAGAAAAACACTGATCAGTTGCCCTCCTCATATACCCTCACTGGGATCTAACCTGTAGCCTGTATATGGGCCCTGGCTGGGGATCAAACCCGCCACCCTTTTTTGTGGTCAGAATGATGCTCCAACCAACCCAGCCACCCAGCCAGGTAAGCCATACTAACCTTACAACCTGATCATTTCACTCTGTTGTTGAAAAATTTTCACTGGCTTTCTATAGAGTTGAGTAATAGCTCCCCCAAATATATGTCCATGTCCTAACCCCTGAGAAACTGTGACTATAACAGAATTTGGAAAAAGGGTTTTTGCAGATGTAATTAAATTAAGGGTCTCAGGATGAGATCATTGTAGATTATGCAGTTGGGGCCTAAATCCAATGACAAGTGTCCTTAGACACAGGAAGGCAGAGACAGATTAAACTTAGGCAGCCACAAGCAGAGTGATACATGGAGCCATGACTAAATGACTAACTAGCCAAGATAGCTAATCCTACTGAAGATTTAAAAGATCAAATAATGAGAATATGAAGAAAGTAACAGATAAATATCTCCAACAAAAAAGACAAATAGGAATCTGAAGATGAAAGCATATGTTGAGAATCAAGCAATTGTTATCAGAATGTCTTTGAATGCACCTAGAAATATGGCAGGAAAATTACTGAACACCCATGATTATAATAATACTGGAAAACAGCCAGAGAGAAATGACTGACTACCCATAAAGAATCAACAATGTTGTCACTGACAACAGATGCACGAAAATACAATTAAAATGACCTCTCGTGAAAACTCCCAAAAGTAGTTGAACTTAAAAGATGTCACTGCATTCATAAAATGTGAACAAAGAAAACACAGACTATATGACACATTCTACATCTGCTAGTTTACACAGAAGCCCAGACAGTGCAGGGCACTGAGGGAATTACATGTATGAGTGATTACTGCTGAGGGTTCATTTTTAAACAGACTGTAACAAATGTTCAAATCTAAAAACTTTACCAACTCTTAAGGTCAAGTAATAAAGTAATAAAAAAAACAAAACAAAACTCATTTTTAACTTACAACATACATGATTTATAACACATCACTGATATTTCCAATCACCTTTGATATCCCTTTGGTAGAAAAATATAAACCAGATCTTCTTAGAAGGAAGTAAATCTTTTTCCAGGACTTCTTTCCCTGTTCTTTTGCATGTAAGAAGCCATGGATTTCAGGATATGTGCTTGAACTCAGAAACATCTGGTGAAAAAAATCAGGTACTCTTATATGTTTTTTTATCAATGCTATTATAACTTTATATTAATCATAATGTATATTAATACATAATATCAAATAGTATCAATACCATTTGTGTATTATTACAGAAATGACAATATATATAAAAGAAAATAAATCAGCATTTCAAGTTCCAAGTAAAAATACATTCACAAAACAGACATTCTAAATTATGATCAGTACTTAGCCAAATATCAATTATAAGCTATTTGAATGTCCATTTGAAAAGCTGACTTCACCAATGGTGTTAAGTCCTGATGCTTTTCACCTTTTCCTATGATTTCCTAAAGAGCTTATCAATTTCAACTTCATTATGTTATAGGACCACAATTCTGACTTCAATTATTCAATTATTGAAAGCTAAGCCAAGTTCACCTCCCTGATGAGGGTAAAGCAACCAACCTCTTCTCTGTTTCTAGGGTTGTCAGTTGTGAGTATGTATTCCAGGCTGTGTTTTCGCAAGAGAACTACAAGAATATCTTCCATTCCACATGTTCTTCTGCAAAGTGATCTAGCCACCGAACCATCCAGAGATGGCAGTCTGTTTCTTCATCTCCCTTGAATCTCAGCAAGACTTGTGACACTTTGACCAACAGAGTTGGCAGAAGCAACAGCCCATTTTAACTACAGTCCTTAACTAGTTTGATGGCTTCCACTACGTTAACTCCTGGAAGCCAGCTGTCATGCAAGAAATGTGACCACCCTGAGACAGCTGTGTGGTGGACAGCCCTGGAGAATAAGACACCATGTGGAGAGAGACAGGCCAAGCAGTACCAGGCACATGTAGTGAAAAACCAATTTAAAATGGGACCTGCAACCACTCGGCAGATCACTGTGTCTCAGAAGTGACCCACCCAGGTAAAACTTGTCCAATTCCTAACCCACAAATTTGTTGGCAAAATGTGAGTGCATACTTAAGCCAATAAAATCTGGAAAAGTTTGTTACACAGTAATAATTAAGTGACAACCGAGTTGGTCAGGAAAAGGAGAATGAAAAGGAATAGCTCTATCTGAGTGGCTATTCTAAGCATCTTTAATAAGACAATGAAAATGCACCGGCATCTCATTAAAAGAAGAAAAGAAAAATGCCTATGAATAAATAAATGCAAAAAGGTAAAACTGAGAGTGAGAGAAATTATTAGCTAAAACACTGTAATATTATAAAAGGCTACTCAGGGAAATGCTGCTAGTAGATATTTATGTTTTAAGTAAATTACTACAATTTCAATTTAATGAGCCACAGATATCAATTAATTGACATGCAAAACAGGCAACTACATTTTTTAGTTTGAGTGCTTTCCAAGTTATTAAAGCAAACCAATTAAATTTTAAAAGGGGAGTCAGAGAGGTCACACTAGAAAAAGAAAAAACGTTTTAAAAACTGGAACATTGCCTCAGTGGACAGAAGAGGTCAGGGCCACATGTGCGACTATGTGATTCCAAGGCTATAATATTCCTGTTTTTATAATTTAGCATTAAAGTAACAGAACCACATTATTGGAGGAGTTGGGGAAGGAGGCTGAAGGAAACCCCAACCCACCCTCCTGTCATATCCCAGTGCTGACGTGCTGAGAAGGCTTGAGGGCTGGGGTGCTGGGAGCGGCTGCTGAGCCATTCGCCTCAGCAGACTGATGGGGTGTCCTTAAACACCCGGGAGCACATAAGCAGCTTTGAAAAAAGGCTCCTGAAGACTAATCATAGTTTTACTATATTTTAAAGTGTATAAATGAAATATAAACCATTAAAAAGGCCACAGAAAACAAATCTGTCATCGCCAGTATCTGTATTAATATATTTACCAATATATTTAAATATCAACATATTTAAAGTGGCAGCTATATTGAAAATATTAAATGAAGAATATTATAAGTTTTCTTCATTTAAGATCAGAGAATACTGTATTTGGAGGTGCCAGGGGCTTAGATCAAACAGCAACCATTATAAAGACATTGCTCAATATAAACCTTTGGGACAACACTAGAGCTTCTGGTATAAAATCTACCCGAATCTATCAAAAACAAAAAATACCCGAAATCATTCTTTTACTGTAATGAAAATGACTTGGAAGATGACCACCTAAAGTCACTGACATTTTTAATGTACAAAGATACATATTTTATCTCTTTTTTCCTTTCATTTAATTGCTAAATATTTTATTATCAATTGGATTGAGGGTATTTCTTTAAAAACTTAATGCTAAATACTGATTAGTAAAATATCTACTATTTACTGGAAATTTTAATTTTTCAAAAGACAAACAATCTTTAAACACATCACAAAGCAAAAGTACAAGTTTCCTTTTATGATAGACATTTTTAAGTGTTTATAATCCTTTGACAATTGGCCAAAACTGGGAATAATAATATTGTTAGGGCACCCTATTGATTTAAGGAATTCTCTATCCAGATTATGCTCTTTCCTTTTCCATCCTATTTTCTTTTCGGCTTTATCTCCACCAAAAATTAACCATTCAAGGCATAACATAGCAAATTCGAGACATTTATAAATATGGACCTTAAAGTTTCCCTTTATTATTGCTTACATATTTTAATGAAAGTATGTATTACCTGCAAGATCTGTGTAGGGGAGATTTCACCATTGGTTTCAGTTGAAAAAGACACCATGTGCTCTGGAAAAAAATACTGACAAAAAGAAACAGGTTACATTATTCCAAAACCTGTGCTAGAAAAGATTCAATTATGACCATTGTAATCGAAAGCAAAAGTTCTTTAACTCAGTATGTTGAAAATTCACTTTAAGTGCTTTTAAAATGACAGCCCCTGGCCTTTACCTCAGGTATCTTCACAGAAAGGTCAGAGTAGGGCCCAACGCAGCAAACACCCTTGGAGGATGCCCAGGAAGAGAGTCACGGACCTCACATTACACAAAACTCTTGCCCTCAGGTCCACAGTGTGCTTGCTCCTGTTTCTCTTCCCCGAGTGCTGTTTCTCTAGCAGGTGCTAAAAAGTACTAGTAACTCCATTTGAGGAAGTCAAAGCTCATAGAAGTAAAGGGTATACCCAAGGTCACAGCCCACACTATGGAGGAACCAGGACTTCAAATAGGGCCAGGGAGCAAAAAGTCCAGTCTTTTCCACTCACTGTTTTTCCAAACTTGTTTAATCATAAAATTCACCTGGAGCTGTTGCTTGACATAGGAATTTCTAGGCTTCATTTCTGACTCATTCTGTAGTTCTGGGTAACTCCTGGATCCTATGTTTTTAACAAGCACTCTCCCATTCCCCTGGTTATTTTTAAGAGCAGACAAGTTTGGGAAAATATATCCTACACTACTTCCTCTAGGACAAGTTTTTTAACAGCAGTTCTATTCACATTTGATCTAATGACAGCACTGTGTTGTGGGGCTGGGCAGAGCTGTGCGGTGAATGGAGCCAAGAAGGCTGCTAAGCTGCACCGCACAGCTCTGCCCAGCCCCACAACACAGTAGCCCTCCCCACCCACCATTATGACAACCACAAGCATCATCGGACATTGTCAACTCACCACCTAGGTTGAGAACCACTGTTCTAGGTCTACAAAATGAATGTACAGCCTGTTTCAATGTTTTTTAAAAACAGCTAAAACCCAAAATGAACACTAAACCATATGCCTATAACTATGACTTATAAATTATTGCTTTTTATGAAGATTAACAAGAAAACAGTTTCCCTTCCAATTCTATTTAATTTTTATTAGAACTCTTATTTTCTTCACTAAAGATCACCCATTGGGTTTCTATTAATAGCTTTAAATAAAAGAGAACATAAGAGGTCTTTCAGGCTTTGAAAATATTCTATTACAGCAACTATCATATATTTTCCATAAAGGATCATTTCAATCCAATTATCGAAAACTTAGTATTAAAAAATACTACAGCTGCAGAGACAAAAACAATTTAAAATAATGATCTCAAAGGCTATTCTGACTTCTGAAGATCCCTAGTCTTTATTAGAAGTGACATACATTTATTTTCTTTTAAAGACACTTCAACAAAAGTATTTACAAGATAATAAACTGGCCTTTACCTAATTTCTACCTTTCTCAGTGATTACCACACTGAAAACAAAATAATTGGTGACAGTAAGACTCTTTTCAATGTTAAATTTCTAGATTCAGTTATAACACCCCCAACAATCATCAATCTGTTTTTATGTTAGAAATTTCTATTTTAAATATCCTAAATTCTCTGAAAAATGTTAAACTATAATATTCTGGAACCTGTTTAAGGAAATCTAATAATTCACTCCCTAAATCGAATGTATAGATTATTTTTCTTAAAAGCAAAAAAGAAGCAAAAGTTCTTAAAAACTATGTAACTGAACTTATATGATGATGTTGACTAATCAATGCTAGAGTAAAAAGAAATGTGACTAATTATAAAGGATCAGAGTTCTTACCCACAAGTTACCAAATAAGGAAATATATTTTATTTATAGTGATGCTTCATATGAATTACAATGAAATTTAACAAATTCATTTATTTTTCATAACTATTAATAGGGATTTAACTTACCACTGGATTTTTAAAGAATTCATATTTGGCATAATTTTTTCTAAAGTATAGCTTATTTTGTTCTTCCATTCCCCAGTTAGATAGCACTTCAATCACCAGCTCATGGTCTTCTATTATTCTTTCTGTAAAGAATGTCAGTGGATGAATGGATGGATGGATAAATGAATACAAAGGTAGGCAGACAAATATATATATATATATATGTATGTATATATATTCAAGATGGAAAATTCAACTTAATTCTGAAATAGTGAGATTGATAAAACTGCCTTCAACTTTGAATTAATAATGATTTTTATACCAAAGCAAACTGTAATCTGAAGAGAAAAATGACAAAATATCACAATGCACTTTTTGCTAATATAACAAGTCTCCTTTTATTGATATATAAATTTAATATAAGTTTGATAACAAACCTGCATTAAGAATATGTAAGCTATTCTTTTTCTACAATTCATCATGATGCCAAAATTAAAATATTTGCCTCAAGGTTGAACAATTCAGCCCATGAAGATAAGAAAAATCTTGACAGGTTCAATATGCATTTAAAACCTATAATCTAGATAGTTAAGGAAAATTAAATGCTTTAAAAGGAAAATATTAATGCAAGTACATAAAATTTTTTAAGAAATCTAGCTCCTTGTGGCACTTTATACTTTTAAAATCAATGTCCAGGGAAATACATTTTGTGTCAATAATGAAGATAATTAGGTAGGGTAGGAAGGCACTAAGAAGAAAAGTCACTTAAATTAGCAGACAATTTTAAAGGAGTGAATATAACAGGCAAAATACCTATTTAATAAGAAACTGATATTCTTAGCAGCAATATTCATAATAGCCCCAAACTAGAACCTACCCAAATAACATGAGAATAAATAAATTTTCTAAGAGCACAAAGTAGAATATATACTACAACAAGAAGTGGTTTTATGGATGAATTTCACTAACATAATATTATATAAAAGAAGTCAGACACAGAAATACATACTACATGATTCCACTTATAGAAGATTCAACAGGTAAAATAAATCTATGGTATTAGAAATCAAGGTAATGGGGATGGTGAGTGAGTAAGTGAGGATATGGGGGAAACCATGGGATATGGAAAATATCCTGTAGATCCGGTGTTGAACACTCAGACATGTGCAATATCTGAGAATTCATTGTGTTGTACAATACAGTTTGTTCACACTTTTTAAGGTATGCCATGCTGCAATAAAAAGTTAAAGTAGCTGTGAAATTACTAACGCAAAACCAAAAACAGAGAACAGTCAAATAAGAAATATAGCAATCCTCTGCTTTTTCTGGGACCTGTTTGAAAAGTATCTGCGTCTCAGAAATTCAACACTCAGTAGTGATCTGTGACCTATAACACCCAGACCCTTGAAAGTAATATCATTCTTAAACAGAAGCTTATTCTCTGAAAGGAAGTTCTTGAAAGAGTGCTCAATGAAAGGATGAGTTTGAGCTAAGTGTGCATCAACACTCTAGGTTCTCTTCCTAACTCTGACTGCTCTCTTTCTGTCTCATTGACTAGCTCCTGTAGCTCCTTCTCCCTCCTAAGATGCAATCCTTGGCTCAACTCCCTTCTCTCCCTTTGTCTAAACTAATTCACATTCCCCTCTTCAGCCATCACATCTGTCAAGTTCCTTGAAGTGAAATCTCCAATTACACCTGCTTTCATTCACACTCTAGTCCTGATTGCTGGTCTTTCCTCCACCTCAAACACAGTTTAAAATCAAAGTCAGTAAGGCAGTTCCTGAAAATATTAAACAATTTCATCAATTTCCCTTCTGAGCATATAAACAAAAAGAAGTGATAACAGAGACTGGAACATGAAGCTGTACACCAATGTCTACAGTAGCATCACTCGCAATAGCCAGACGATAGAAACATCCTCATATCCATCAACAAATGAACAGATAAATGAAAACTAATATAGACATAGAATGGAAAAATGAGCCTTAAAAAGATTAGAGTTCTTGCCTGGCTGGTAGCACAGTGGATAAGGCGCTGGCCTGCGAACCCAAAGGTCACAGGTTCGATTCTCCAGCCAGGGCACATAATCAGGTTGCAAACCAGGTCTCCAGTCAGGTTTGTGGCTGGAGGCAGATGAAAAGCAACCATACATTGATGTCTCTCTCCCTCTCTGCCTCTCTCCCTTCCCCTCTTTCTAAAAATAATGAAATAAAACCTTAAAAAAAAAAAAAAGATTAGAGTTCTAACACATACTACAACATGGATGAATCTTAAAGACATTATGCTATGCAAAATAAGAAAGACACAAAAGAACAGATACTGTATGACTCCCTTTACATAAGGTACCTAGAATAAACAAATTAATAGAGACAAAAAGTAGTGTGGTAGTTGCCAGGGGCTGGGGAAAGGAAGAAATGAGGAGTTATTGTTTGATGGGTTGAGTATGAAGAGGTTAAAATATTCTAGAGATGAATGTTGGTAGTTGCACAATATTATGAATATACACAATTCCAGTGAACTGTACTCTTAAAATGGATAAAATGATAAATTTTGTTTTACCAAAATTAAAAAAGAAAGTCCTCTTCCTTTTCCCCTTTCAAACTGCTTTTTCCTAAATTCTCCTATCTCCATGACATCTTTCTCTACTGTAAATGTACTCCAATATCCTCTACTCTTGTTAGCCTCAGATATTAGGGATTCTTCCTTTGAGTGTCTCTCACACAATCAACAACCCCCTTACATTCCCACTATCACTTTTCCATTTTAAACCTTCACCTTTTCTTAACTAATCACCAAGCCTCTACTTTCTTGTTCTCTCAATCCAACCTGCTAATATCATAGCAAACCTCATAAGACATTTGTATCAATATGATCCCCCCTCAAAAAGCTTGTTGACTTCCCAACTTGTTATGAGACAAATGCATGTCATCTGACAGTTACATTTCACTGATTCATCCATCCATTAGACAAATATTTATTAATGGCCCACCAAATGTCAGACAATCAACTTGGGGCTTGAAATTTCATAGTAAAAAGATATTCAAAAATTACTGCCTCATGGAGCTTTCATTCTAATGGAAAGACATGGACAATAAATAAAATTTAAATCTTAAAATGTGGCTATAAATACTACATAGAAAAATAGAACATGGAAGAAGGAGGGAAGAGGGCACAAGGGAAAGGAGTTCATTTTCAATAGCTTGCCAATGAAGGTCTCTTAGAGAAGGTAATACTTGAACAAAGGCCCAGAGGAGAAGAGGACATGAACCAAGCAGGTATCTAGAGGAAGAATGAGAACAAAGCTCTTGAGGCAAGAGCAAGGATGATGTGTTTGAAATACAGCATGAGGTTAATGTAGCTAATGCTGAGTGAGCAAAAGGGACAGTGCCAGACGAGGTTAGAGAAATAATGTACTGAGGGATTGTAAAGCCCTGTAGTTCATAGCACAGATCTAGCTTTTCCCCTGAGTTTGGAAAGAAGCCATTTTAAAGAGAAAGGATATTGTGAACTGACATGCTTTCATAGATTACATTGGCTGATGAGTGTAGATATGATCTTTAAAAACCTAAAGATGGAAGTAGAATTAGCAAGGGGATAGATGATGTGGCTTAAGTTAGAGCAGTATCAGTCCACATGTAAAAGGTAGGCAGAATCTGGGTATAGTCTGAAGGTAGAGCCAACAGGATTTGCCAACAAATTAGACTTGAAATGAAAGAAACAGGATAGTTAAGGAAGACATGGAGAGTCTTTGTCTAAGTTCTTGGAAGAACTCTGTTGCCATCAATGAGTCTGGAAGACTGTAAGTGAAATAGGTTACGGGGCATGGCAGATCCAGGAGTCACTGAGATATTGGGTGGAAAGCTGCATCCCAAACAAACCTTTCTGGCCTTCCATTTGCCTGCTTCTCACACAAATGTAGCTGGTACTTCAAGCTTATGAAACATAGGGACGCATTATTAAACACAGTATGTGCTAAGTACTATATCTATATTCTTTGCTACTACAGTGAGAGAAAATTTCATATTAAGAAAGATAGTTGTGCCCTGGTTGGTGGTACAGTAGATAAGGCACCGGCTTGCAAACCCTAAGATCACTGGTTTAATTCCCAGCCAGGGCACAATAACCAGGTCTCCAGCCAGGTCTGTAGCTAGAGGGAGGTAAAAGGCAACCATACATTAATGTTTCTCTCCCCCTCTTCCTCGCTCCCTTCCCCACTCTCTGAAAAATAATGAATAAAATCTTTAAAAAATTAATTAATTAAATTTAAAAAGACAGTTTTTTTGTTTCTTTGTACCTATTACCTCTTTCGACCACTAAGAAAAAAGCATATCTTCTGCTCTCAAGATATGATATACAGAGAAGAAAGTAATGGCAGAGATATATTTTTTCCTTCCTTTTGAGGTTCAAAGTAGACTTTATAATCAGATATAACTGCTTGGGGAGATTCATGCTTAGCCAATCCTCCATTGTTTCATACAGAGATCCACATTTTTGTCATCTGGGAAAGGAGCTCGAATCAAGGGATTAGTAGAGGAAAGAGTGGAGTGAAGACTAAGATGGAGCTAGATCTAAGCAGATGATGTAGGTCCCAAGTAACCCTGTACCTGGCACCCTAGCAGAACTAGAACCCCAGGGTATAAAGTTGATGGAGATATAATGCCAGGTAGGTTTTTGTGTGGCTCAAAGTAGATTGTTGCCTTAGAAGACCTTTGGTCTGAAGTAGATGCCCTGAGACTAATATAGCAGAAAGGCAGTAACTAAGTCTAACATCAAAGCAGATTGAGTCCAAAGCATCCCAGCATGGGGAAAGAGAAGACTGCAGTGGTACCAAGTGCCCCAGGAGAAGCATAGAAGGGCCAAGAGAAAACCTACTTAAGGGACTATGGTATAGTCAATACATTGAGAGGAACAAGACTTTTCAGAACATGATGAGTTGGACAATAGGTAGACAAATACCCCTTTTGGAACTTAAGTGGCCCACCAGTGTAGTTGGAGGAGTGAAAGGAGATCTGACCCTTCAATAGAGAATATTTTAAACTTGTATGTAATTCCTTTATAGAATATCAATTTATTATTCACTACAATAAGAGTAAAAACAATCCAAGAAGCAAACAAAGATTAAATTATCTGTCATTGAGAATGCAGGAGACTAATGGTCAAAAATTAATTCAGTTATAGAAATAAAGAAAGTTACATCTCTGAAAGTCTCAATCTGAGACCTTTTTCATTACTGTATTTAATTCTTATTGTATCTGTAGTAGGCTGAATAATGGCTCCAATAATGGTTCTTAATATATTGAACCTACAAATGTTACCTTATATAGCAACACCTTTGTTGATGCCATTATCTTAAAGATACTGGGATGAGAACATTATCTTGAATTATCCAGGTAGAAACAAGTATCCTTATAAGAGAGAAATAAAAAGATACATAACACAGACAGAAGGGGAAAGACACAGAGGTGGTGTCTTAGATGATGTGGCCACAAGCCAAGGAGAGATGACAGCCATCAGCAGCTGAAAGAGGCAAGGAATGAATTCTCCCTAATGCCCTTGGAAAGAGGGTGGCCCTGCTAAAACCTTGATTTCAGCCCAGTGAGGTAAATTTTGGACTTCACCTCCAAAACTCTTAAAGTTTACATTTCTGTGTTTTCTAAGCCATCAGGTTTTTGGTAATTTGTTGCAGAGGCCTTAGGAAACTAATATAATAATCTAATGAGCAAGTTATATCTCTATTTTTATAGGAAATGAAACTAAAGTTTAGAATAGCACAATCAGAGGATTTAAAGGGCAGTCATAGGCCTAACTCCAAGTCGATGCTCTTAGCACAGCGTTGCCTCTGCCTTCACTACAGTTCCCCCTGGAGAGGCATCCCCTGCCACCTCTGCTGATCTATTTATATCCTGCTCATTCTTCAGGTTTATTAACTAAAACCTCTCTCATTTTCTTGCAATTTTCATGTTTCAATCACCTAATTTTTTTTTATTTTGAAATGTATTCAATAAACGTTTGCTAATTACCTGAAAATAAACAACCACATTTTGAGGGGAAGAGGAATAAATATAATGTGTAATATTTCCAATTATATAATTTCAACCTTACATTAAAGTAACATAAATCATTTGAATTTGGATAGCATCAAAAAATGTAGTAGGTCCTGGCCAGGTAGCTCAGGTGGTTGGTGCATTGTTCTGCAATCCAAAAGTTCACATGTTTGATTCTCAGTCAGGGCACATGCTTAGGTTGTGAGTTCAGTCCCTGGTTGGGGTGCATGCAAAAGGCAACCAATCAATGTTTCTCTCTCACATCGATGTTTCTTTCCATCTCTTCTCCCTTGATTCCCCTCTCTGTAAAATCAATAAGCATGTCTTCAGGTAAGAAATTTTTTTAAAAGAAATAAAGAGGGTAGAAAAACCAAGCACATTTGAACAGCTATGACAAAATCTGTAACAAAAGAAGAACTAGCAAAATACATATGATCACTAAAAGAAGCAGTAGTCTGGTCAGGGTTTTGTTGACTACGTACAAATAAAAGCCAACATACAAATCTAGAAGAAAAAATAAGGGGATATAATATCTACAGAAAATTTCACAGATCTATAATACCAACTATTTAAATAATGCATTTGCTAGCATTAGGAAAACATGCTGGTAATCTTAAGAAAAATTTTTTCAGAAAAAGCTAGCAAAAACTGGAGTATGTGAGAAAGCAAAAGACATAGTTTCCATTCTTTCAAAGAAAATCTCTGATACTAGTCTATTAAAAATTCAGATAATGTATAAAAGAGCAAATAAAAGTCCAGAGGATCAAATTGGTTCTCATGCACTCATCTGATAATGGAGATAAAACTTTCTTACAACAAAATTGTTTTTTTTTTAAATCATATCATGTTATTTTAAAGCAATCTTTTTAAGTTTATCATTCCAATTTGGATACACTGTCATATACCATCTTCCTACCAATTCTTATTTTGTTAAAGGATTAATGCTGCAATAATCCAAACAACCCCAAGAGGCATAACTAATGATCAGGTAAACACATCTTATAGAAAATTAGTGGGTTTTTTAAAAGGCAGATATCTAACTAAATATAGACCTTAATAGGGAGAAAATGCAACATGCAAATGCAGCATGCCTAAATGGACTACTTTGAGAGGAAAAGAAAAATGCTTAATAGGAAGGTACAAAGTTACTGAGGACCAGCTTTGTTTTATCCAGGCCTAGGCATAAGACATTATCACCAAGACTTTAAAAGGATGGAAAAAAACAAAACACTGGTCTAGATGGCTTACAATACACTTTCTCTTTATTCTTCTTTAGCTCCATCCTAAAACCAACCAGACTTTAACTAAGTAATCCTAAGTAATTTATTACATTTTTAAAATATCTAAACTAAACAATTATATAATTAGAGGCTCTTCGTTGCAACATTAGAAAACAATGATATTAAGATCACCCAGAATGAAATCAGATACTTTTTGAGCTACCATTTAAAAAGTGACCCCAGGCAGTTTTCATATAAATTCATCATGATTAAAGATCTTATTTTTAAAGTTCATAAATTCATCCAAAGTACTACATTTAAACATATTATTATAGCTTCAAAGAGGTAACTATCTCTTTAACATGTTTAATTTGAAAAATAAAGTATTTTTCAGGCATTGAATGTGAATTACAATGATCGGATACTACTCCTATGGAGGTAGAAAAACAGGGCAGACCATCTTAAATCACTTCACTACAGCAACCAAAAGGACAAAAAATTGAAAGAAAGCCTACAAAAGCAAAAAGAAAAAGCTTTAAATTTAATTTTTGTTTCTAACAGATCAGTGAATTATTATGGTAACAGGATAAAATAATAACTGTATAGAATTGTTTCCTATTTAATTTTCATAAACTTCTCCTTTAAAAAAAAAAAAGAGAAGAAAAAACGTTCCTTCTGAAACTGTTGATTTAACTTGAAAGTCCTTTAAGAAAAACTCAATCCTCCCAGTATGGAAAGTGTTCACCTGTGACCTTCTGCCTGGATTTCTTTGCTGAATCTTCTGAAAATACAGCGTGGGGCTTAAATAGAAACCTGAGTCCCTACTCTTCTCATCACTTGGTAAGGGAAGAAACAAGAGTGGCTTTTACCTCTAATTCACCCAAAAAACAATTCTTTGTATACCTTTGTTACAGGAAACTCCAGGAGACAAATGGTCCTTGTACTTCTCTGTGCTAGGTAGAAACTACGTACATTTTGTCAATCTTATTTTCAGATAAAAATGAACAGCCTCTGACCAAGCAAAAAAAAAAAAAAAAAAAAAAAAATGGAGAAGCAAAGAATAAAACAGGACTCAATTTCTACAAGTTTCCTTAACCTAAGAAAATTACTTAATACTAACAAGATCCCCCAGAAAATTGCCACCACCAAATTCAGCTTCCCAAATGTAGTAAGTGGAAAATCTTGACACTTCAACTAATGAACAGAAAGGCCTTGTGGATCATTCTTCAGCAAATCTGAATAGTCCTCATATTAACTCAGACTCAATGATCACAACCTGTATTCTTAGAAAGCCTTATTTTTCTACAGCATTTGAATACATATTATCTCAAGCTGACTGGTAAATACCTGAAGAACTGGGAAACAGCTTCCAAAAATTCTAAGTTACCTAATACATGCTTTAAAGATTCAAAGTAAATTTCCATGTGGGCATGATATGTAATTGCTTTGGTTTCTTTTCCAAGTCTCTGCCTTCTGTGTACAAAACATTGTAATCCATCCTTTGAACTGTCTGATATAAATACTTTACAGTCTAATGCAGCTTAGTTCAAAAACCATTTATTTGTCCCAAATCCTGGGTTACAAAGATGCATGCATACACAGAGCTCCAGCTCTCATGGTATTACTGCCTAGTTACAGTAACATGATTACTATGAAATAGTTGCAAAAAATGTTACAGCAGCACAGAAGATGTGTATTTGACCCAACTTGGGGTTTCAGGAAGACGTTTCAGTTAAGTCTTTAAAAATCTCTTCAAAGGTTTGTAAAATCATGTTTATTCCTTTTTCCGATTATAGAAAATTTGAGAAAAACTCATCTGATAATCCCAATCCATCTTTAAACTTGTCAATCAGGAATAAGTACTTAAAATTTCAGTATATTCCCTGCTTGCTTCTTTCCCTCTAGCAAATATATTGCAGCATGTAAGTAGCTGTGTATACATTTTTCACAAAATTTAGAAAACATTTTTACATGTAAACATATTGGTCAATGTGTTTTCTCTCAATCATCACTATAATCTTACATCGGCCCACATTGGTCATCAAAAGAAGAACTCCAAAAACATAACAAAAACTACATAACTTCCATCCTATGGATATACAGTAATTTGTAATACAACAATAGGTTTTATTGTTCTAATTGAATTATAAATAATCCTGCTTAGACAGCCTTACAATATCTATTTTTTTGTCTAAATTTGCTTGTTTTCCACACCCACTTATAACACACATTTATGGACACAATTTCCAGGACACAATTCATCATTATCGCTCCTAGTGCTTCTTGCACTGCTCTGTTATTTTAGGAATCTTTCATTTCCTAATGGACTTATGAAAAGGAGTGGTTCGAGCAAGTATCCTGATTGTCTCATTGGAGCTGCTTTGGACCAGCAAATGTGTGTGCCCAGGGCTGGGCACATGGAGGAGGCAGATGTGTCCCCTACCTGCTCTCAGATGGGAAGGGCAACCACACTTCAGAAATCTGAGCATGGGATGCCTTCAGCTGCTTTTCTCTCTCCCCCTCCCTAGGTTAGCTGGCAGTAAGCCTGGACAGCTAAGGGTTTTCATCTTACCTTGTCTTTATAGGTATTCCTAGGACACAGCTAGTGGTTAAACTTTACTGCCATTTTAACTAAAATTTCAAGTAAGCCTTGGAAGATGCATAGCCATTGGCCAGGTAGAGATGGGTGAGAAAGAACTTCCTGAGAACCTCAACAATGTGAACAAACCAAGGAGTAGAAACCGTAGCGTATGAAGGTGACTACAGGTAGTTCTCTAATAAACAGACTAGAGGAGGGAGTGGTGACCAACAAGCTGGAGATAGGAGGGCTAGTCAATGCACTATATACATATATATATTCTATAGTATATATATGTATATATACTATATATATATATATAGTATATATATGTATATAATCAATGTGCTATAATTCCTGCAAAGGACCTTGGACAGTAATGTAAGGAGAATCAAACCTTCATGTAGATGGATAACTGGTATAACCCAAGGCAACAGGAAGAGCTGGGAAATGGAGTAACAGAAGAGATGATGAGATCTCAACTCAGGCTGTCAGAAGAATATTGAGAAGGAAAACCCAGCTAGACCAAAAAGCAGGTTTAGTTACAGGCACTCCTTGCTGGTGTCATTTTTTCCACCTCCAACCTTAGTGTGCTATCAGGTCACCTGTCTCCTAAGAGCTCAGGCCAGGCTCCAGCAGCCTCTGTAGGGAAGGAACAGTGTCCCAGGTCCCAAAGGCTTCACAGTCACTTCTGCTGGTGATGTGGGTAGCCGCAATGCCCATGGCTGGCAGACTCCAAACAGCACGAAAAAAACAACGACATATCAATTCCAGATAACAGAAAGAAAGAAAAAAGAAAATACTTGAGCTGCTTTTGTAAAATTTAAAAAATAGGGCGAAGGAGCAGCTTCAAAGGAAATGCCTGTGAAGCATTCCCCCACTGCCACTGCGCATTGCTTCTGTCTTGTAGAGGTCACGTGGGGATAGCCACACACATAAAAGTGGTATCAGTAAAAGCCTCCAGTCATTCATCTAGCTTATTAAAGCCACTCCACAATGAAATTCATAATGGAACTCTCAGCTGTCCCCAGCAATGACACTAAAATACAATTAATTCCCCTTCCTGAGGAGTCTAGAGGTATGCGCTTGAGGTATTGTGTTAATTGCCACTGCTTCATACCAAGGCTTCAATCAGGAATCAGAATGGGAGCAACATAAGCATGGATCCCATTAAGTTCCTAAGGACTGAAAACTGGAGTTTTCCTCCCCACCATCCTCTCAACAATGATTATAAAAGTAGACAACTCCATCTGGGGAACTACAGTGACATCCAGTGGCTGTGAAGTATTAAATAAAAAACACCAGTTACAAGGCATCAGTATATTATATGATGAGAAGGGGAAATATTTGTTGATATACTGATATTTTACACTCAACCCATATCAAAATGTACATTACAGCCTTGGCTGGTAGCACAGTGGATAAGGTGCCGGCCTGCAAACCCAAAGGTCACAGGTTCGATTCCCCAGCCAGGGCACATAACAAGGTTGCAAAACAGGTCTCCAGTCAGGTCTGTGGCTGGAGGCAGGTGAAAAGCAACCATACATTGATGTCTCTCTCCCTCTCTGCCTCTCTCTTTCTAAAAATAATGAAATAAAATCTTTAAAAAAAAATGTACATACACCTAGAAACTCATCAGAACATGATCTAAAAATCAGGCACAGTGATTCATAATAAAATCAGCATGTATAGCTGCCTTTGATAATTTACTCCACCTATTATAATTCTCAGCAGTGTTTATTAATAATTATGAGCAAAGGATATGAAGTACTAATATTGTATTCAAAATTCCAAATAGCACAGCACCATTCATGCTGTATATAAATTCAAGAACAAGTCATTTCCAATGTGATCCTCTTACCCAGTCAAAACATATAGCTGGTATAAAGTGAACTAGGCTCGATCACTTTGCTCCCAATAGTTTCAACACTATCTCTGTAAGAAAGGTTTATCTGAAAACGTCCTGGAGGGTTCAAAATTTCAAAATTTCAATTTATATTTATAGCATGCATGAGAGACACAGATGGAGAGTGCAATGGAGACAGGCTAACAGCAGCATCCCAGCAATGTTTGCCTGACCTATTGGCATGAGGAGACAGCAACCTGTTTTCTTGGAAAATGCATACCCTGTACAACCTGATAGAACTGAGGTTTGTGCAATGTTTGACTCTAGGCAAGATGTTTCATTACTAGTCTCCACATTCCTGTATTTAAAATGGAGATTCACGGGGTTGCTGTGAAGCGAAGTATTAAGAGCATCTATCAAAGTTAATGTAAAACATTTCACTCCATGCCTTGTATGTATGTATAAGATACACATTAATAGTAGCTATCACTTGTATACTCACATATTCACATTAAAAATACTAAGATTAAAGTTTCCTTTGCCACAGAAAATACTCTGAAAATGGACTTTACATTCCATAAACCTACCATGTTTTGAATGTCAAGAGCTCCTCTTTCTGACTTTAGTAATTTAGAGTACGCTTTAATGGATCAGACGCAATATCTATTAACAAAACAGAATGTCTCTGAAACTTCCCTAAGCTCATCTCGGACATTAAAGTGAACTAAAGTACAGAAAACCATCCACTCTCATCTATCCCTTAAGTCAACACGTTCTTACCTAAAAGGCTTCAGCACCTCACAAACACCAAACCTCAAGTCTGCAGACCATACAATGGGGTATGCACAACTAGCAGAAATGAGAAATGGGCAAAGACCAATCCAGGAAGTCACCAGTAATTTGATGTGAAAGCCAAACAGCGTTGTTCAGCCTCCAAAAGGGCAAAACTTGCATTTCTGGTCTTCTTAGTAGCATACCTGAAAAACTAAATCAGATGATATTGCTCTCTGACTCAAAGACATCCAATTCTTTTCCTCTCATTCAGTGTAAAAGTCAAGTCCCCTCCATGGCCTATGAGACACTCCACGCACTTGGTCCACAGCAGCTCCATGAAGTCCTCTCCCATTACTGCCCACCTCGCTGACTCCACTCCGGACACACCAGCCTCTTGGCTGCTTCCTGTACACAGCACGTTGCCTTGCCCGGGCCTTTTCACATACTGTTCCCTCTGAGTAGAACAATCTTTTTCCATCTGTAACTGCAAGGTTTGCTGCTGTTGCCTTCACAGCTCTACACAAATGTCTCACTGTCAGACAGGCTTTCCCTGGTCCCTCTATTTAAAGCGCACCACTGATCCTACTTCAGCACACCCTGTCCTCTTCTCTGCCTTCCTTTTCTCCCAGCAGTTACATCACTGAAGGGACTACAAATTTCCATCATTTGTCTTTCTTTCCCTGCCAGAATGCAAACTCACAAGGGCATAGATTTTTGTCTCTTGTTTATATGATACTCCTGGATCCACACACAGAATGGGTTTGGTACAAAACAGTCAACAAGTATTGGCTAAATTGTTTAAGGAAGGCAATAGGGGAAGTAAAGTTAAATAGAATTCTGAGTTTTTGTGGAATCTGTAAAGCAAAACATATATATAGATGCTGTTTTTAGTACACACATATACAAAAGAAGTATAATTACAGGTTATTTTAAAACAGTACACTAATTATCTCATTGCTGTAACATTATAGATACTAGTGCTTCTTTCTTGATATCTTTGTTTCTCAGTTACTTACAATGACCTGAATTATTTTTTGATTAAAAATATATTTTAAATTATGGATATTACCACTTCTACTCATTAAAAACTCTTTGTCAGCCCTGGCTGGTGGCACAGTGGATAAGGTGGCAACCTGCAAACCCAAAGGTCACTGGTTCGATTCCCAGTCAGGGCACATAACCAGGTTGCAAGCCTGGTCTCCAGCCAGGTCTGTAGCTGGAGGCAGGTGAAAGGCAACCATACATTAATGCCTCTTTCCCTTCCCCTCTCTCTCTAAAAATAATAAATGAAAACCCTTAAAATTTAAAAACAAACAAAAAAATTCTTTGTCAGTCTAAGAGTAGTCAAGAGTATCTCCTGAATAATATACAAATCAGATTGGCTGGTCACCAAAGTTACGAAAATCACTTATCCTTTGGTTCTTTATATTGATGTCACTCACAAAAGATTTACAGGTGAGGGTGTCAGTGGTTCATTCTGTTGACAAAGAACACCTGCAGCTTCATATCATATTTAAGGAGGAAAATCCTGCTCTAGTTCTTCTCCTTCATTTTAATATGCAAACAAAAAAAGTTACTTAATACCACTATTAGATTGAATTAGTACTGCAAGGGTATTTATAACCTACACATACACACACAAATTAAGTGTCTGTAAATAAACACATCGGTTTTATATTTTATGCTTTAGAAAGCCAATAGTGGTTATTCATTATATTATTAGATAAAAGAGTAGAAGCTGGTAAATCAGCTACACATTAGTATTTGGGTAGCATTAGCATCTACAGTTTTCTATTGTTTTAAAGTATAATCAGCCCAAGCTGGTGTGGCTTAGTGGATCAAGCACCAGCCTGCGAACCCAAGGACTGCTGATGAGATTTCCAGTCAGGGCACAGACCTGGGTTGCCAGCCAGGTCTCCAGCCAGGTCCCCAGCTGGAGGCAGGCGCAAGGCAACCATACATTGATGTTTGTCTCTCTCCCTTTCTCTCTCTCTAAAAATAATGAATAAAATCTTTTTTTTTTTTTTAAGTAAAATATAATCAGACTAAAAAAGAAAATGGATACAAGGAAGTTCTAGAACTAAAATTCTTTTTCATAAGCTTTTTCCTAAGGCATGGTGGATGAAGCCATGGGATACCATTCTCACACCTTCAGTTTTATGTCAGTAGTTTCCAGAAACTATAGTAATGGAAAAATTTATTTCTATATGATGTCTAAAAGTTTAATTTAGTATGCAGCTGAAATTAATTCTCAATATTCCATCTTAAGCCTCCTCATTTAAAGATTGTGCATTTTATCCTTAATATAGCTTTCAGTGTTCTCAGTGAAAACTGCCATTTGATTTACAGAGTGGATTTTTATTACTTCAAACTATTTCTTAAGGATAATTGGAGTGGCTATAACAAGAAAACATGTCTTAAATCTCCCCAAAAGAAAAATTTAGGAGTACAAAATACTGTAATTATGTATTATTCTAATTAAGAGCTTGTTTCAACAAGCATAAGCAAGTGAAATAGTTTGGCTATGGCAGCTATATACTCCGAGTTCACACAACATTTCTAGGAGGTGAATGATCAGGAATGGAAGTTAACTTAGTCACAAATGATCATGTAGACAGTAAGGTGAAGTTTTTCTGCACTAGGATGGTGAGACTATTTCCCATGGACTGGTACGGTGTACCTTCAGAATCCAGATTTCCCTGGCAGGTACGTGCTCAGCTGCCAGACCAGCTGACACACTGCAGCTCATCAACTATCGCCTGGGGTTGGCGAAGATGGGCTGGGGGTCAGCACCGACGTGCAGATTGTCGGACTACAGGCTTATTTTCCACAGGATTTCCTCCGTCATCTCTCTGAGGTTCTGACACAACTCTAGGACAAGAGTTTTCTATTGGAAGTACACAGACACTTCCCTAAAAGTTCAGAGATTGCAGGTAGTTTTAAATGAACCACTTTCCAGACTCTTTTAAAAGAACCTACCTTTTCTGCCAGCATCATCTTTATTCCATTTCATAAAACAAAGGCAAACCTCTCATCTAAACTGAACCCTACTTTCTGGCTGCTGCTCTGGGGAATACATCCTCCATGCACCAAACAAAGAGAACATTTTACATACGGGTAGCTTGCTTTGCAAGAAAGTGAATCTTATGGCTAGGTGTAAAATTCTCAATTCTTTGAATAAGTTGAAAGAAATAAATCAGCTGTTGCTGGTAAACTATTTTAAATAACTTTGACGATTTATTACTAAAGGCTTTTGACATACAATGCAAAGTAGACTAAATAATAGCCCCTTCCCCCAAATCCACATCTTAATCTCTGGAATCTGTGAATGTTACCTTATAGAGAGAAAAGAGAGGGAAAAAAAGACTGCAGATACGATTGTGTTAAGGACCTTGAAAGGAGAACATTCTCCTGAATAACCTGAGAAAAGCCTAAATGTCCCTGTTCTTGTAAGACAGAGGAGGAGAAGGCAACATGACTGCAGAGGCAGGGACCTACGTGGTGCAGACAGAAGCCAAGGAAGGGCAGCTGCCTGCAGAAGCTGGAAGAAGCAAGGAGCAGGTTTTCTCCTAGAGCCTGTGGAGAAAGCGCCCTCCTGACCATGCTTTCCCTTCAACCCAAGAATCAGCAACCCTGATTTCAGATTCCTGGCCTCCAGCGCTGGGAGAGAACAAGTATTTGGTTGTTTTAAGCCACCAGGTTTGTAGTCATTTGTCACACAGCAGTCACAGGAAACTAGACAGAGTTCAAAGTACTATGTGGTGTTGCCATAACTTCATCCTTTCTCATCTACTCATTATGGGAACGTGTGTTTTTAACGCTGATATATGTGAAAATAAGAATGGCGAGATAAAATTGTTGCAAATTCTGTCTCACTCTGGCAGAAGAGTGAAAATTCTTTTTAACTTATTAAAAATTTTGGGAAAAAATAAAAACCCTCTATCATTCACAATGTAACAATGTATTTTCAATATAAAAAATTTGTTAAAGGCTACTCTTTACATTTACAACTTAAAATGTGAAGGAGTTACTTATTTCTTCAAGAGGAATTCAGAGTATATGCTCTTGGAAACAAAACCACCATGCATATGCTCCATGGCTGCCCTATAATCAATTCAAAAAAATAATGCGAACAGCTTACTTTAGCTCCTCAAAAAATATTAATTGTGCTACTAAACATCATTTTGAAAATTATCTTTCCATCAGTCTGGACTCTGTGCTCCAGCTCTAAAATTCCCATTAGTCATTATTTAAATAACGAGGGTGGCTAATGTGTAATATTTGTACCCTTATTTCCATTTTGTTCTACTATCTTTTATCCTTACCTAAGGACATTTTTTCATTACTTTTAAAGAAAGGCATGGAGAGAAATAGGGAGAGGGAGAGAAGAGGAGAGAGGGAAAGAGAGAGAGAGACATCCATGTAAGACAAAAACATCAATTGGTTGCCTTCCTGTACACACCCCAAATGGGGATCGAATCTCCAACCTGACTAGGTGCCCTGACTGGGAATCGAACCCACAACCTTTTGGTCTATGGGACGATGCTCCAACCAACCAAACCACACCGGCTGAGGTTTGTTCTACTATTTAACCTCTCTACTTTCAATCCCAAAAATAAAAAGAATAAATAACTATTCACTATTTTCTTTTATTTTTCTGTATCTTAAGAAAATTTTTGCCATATAATCAAAACTGTAAGGGACAGAAAAGCGATGTGATTATGATTCTGTATCCTTACCTAGGCCTATGTGAGGCAGGTGCTCAAAAAGGGTCCAGCTGTGGTCATCAACATAATGATTCTTCAAGATCAATAGCTGGCAAACGTCTCGGGCAGTTATATCACTGGGGACCTCTAAAGCCCTGTTGGTTTCATCTTCACTGTATATTTTAATTACCTGTATATAGAGAAATAAGAAAATGAGCTAAAATATCCTATTAAAAACATTGTATTATAGTAAGTCATCAATCATATTGGTTGAACTGATTACAAATTGCTTACAGTTTCTTCTACAACTAATTTATATAGACTTTAAGTGAATGTTACTTACCCCAAGATTTGTTCATAACGTGTGTCAAAGTCACTTTGGCCAATAACTTCCACTCTCTTCCTCATCTAAACTAAAGCCTGCCCTGGCTGGTGCAGTGGATAAGGTGCTGGCCTGGGAACCCAAGGATCACTAGTTCGATTCCCAGCCAGGATATATAACCAGGTTGCAAGCCAGGTCTCCAGCCAGTCCATAGCTGGAGGCAAGTGAAAGACAACCATACACTGATATTTTTCTACCTCTCTGCCTTTCTCCCTTCCCCTCTCTCTGGAAATAATAAATTAAAAACCTTTAAATAAATAAACAAACAAACTAGAGCCCAATGACCATTTAATATTACTAGCCACTATTCATGATGTAATGTTATATATTAATTAAATTAATTGTAAGATGTTCTTTCCCTACCACTGTAATCTACTCAAAAGCTCTGTATCTCTTATCAATAGTTTAAATTTTCCATTCCATATTTAAATCCTGTAACTAATCCAAGTAACATGTGTGATTTATTCCCAGATACATTCAAAACAGTAAAACCAGCAAAGAGAATCAGGCTCTTTGAAAAGATATCTCCATTTCAGGTATGAAAGGTTTGTCCAAGTCTTGCTAGATGGTCACCAAATTCTTTTCTCCCCAGCAATTAATTACAGCCACGAGACTGGATTTGAGTCAGTGGAATGTAAGTCCATGCAATATTTGCACTTTCAAGCCCAACCCATAAACATCTCCCACAAATTGTTCTCTAAAGTCTTTGCCACCCTCCCACTGAACAACTACAAGGACCCAGAGGAGAGGAAAGGCACGAAACAGATGGCGTATTTGTCGCAGAACAACCACATGAAAAGTGCCCAACTAGGAAAACCCACATGATAAGTTAATATGAACAAGAAATAAACTTTTTACATTAACTCACTATGCATTTGCACCTACCTAATAGAGCAGCTGTGTTTCCCTAAATTATACAGAATTCGAGTTTCACATGCAACATTCCCCTCAACATTTACCAAGCTATATTCAGTGCTAGAATTTCCAGTATTAGTGATTCTATACTGTATATTAATTACATTAATTATAAGATAAACAACCATGAAAATAGAACAGTAAGGTAAACACACACACCCAAAAGTGGGAAATGGAAAAAAATTCAATATAGTACACCTGTTACAAAAACAAAGACATACGAACATTTTTAGTAATTCAAACAAATGCAAATTAAAATGATGTATCAATTCTATCTCATCCATTTTTTAAATTACACTTAATCACAGTGCAATGAAATAGTTGCTGTCTTATAATAACAACTGTGATATAAATCGGGAAACTATTGTGCACACCTATTGGAAAATATTTATCAAAAGCATCAGAGGTTCATTCCTTTGGCCCAGTAATTTCAATTAGGCAAACTATTTCAATGAGTCTATCCTAAATGCGGAAAATGGCTTAAGGCTTAACATGTCTAGCAAAGTGTTCTTTATAATTCTATCAACCTACATATCCAATGAAAGAATGGTAAACATATTACTTTCCCAGAATGGAATTATTATATGCTCCTTATAAAAGTTATTCAAGAAAATGATCCAAGAACTTAAAAATTTCTTAAGTAAACAAAATCAGGACTAATTTTGGTATAACGTATATAATATATGTTATATAATACAATGCAAACTTACTTGCTGGATTTGGCTCTGCAGCACCTACCCGTCTTGTAACAGTATTCAGGCTGCCTTTCCGAGCACCACCCCCTCGCTCACCCTCAGTCCCTGTGATTCCCGCAGCTCCAGCTTCTGCTAGCAGTGGTGTGCTGAAGCTGCCGAAACTAGCTTGTAACAACTGAGTCTACCACATCCAAGGACTCGGCAAGCCAGGCATCTTGAAACAACCATGGCAGGAGTGCATACAGCAAAGAAATTGACCAATGCTACAAATAAGGCCTTTAAATTATTATTATTATTTTTTGGAGCCGGTTTACCAGTATACCGCTGCCTTAGCTTCAAACACAAGACATGATACAAATTGATCCACCAGCACCCAGAATCCCCCTAGCAACAATGATTACTTCAGGAATGGGTACATGCCCTAATCCGAGCCAGTCAGAACCAATGTGGTATTCGTTCACATAACCACAGAGGGGCAGATGGAGGGCAAAGATACCACTGCTCATGAGAAGAATGTGGGAAAATGGAGTTAGCCATGCCAAGAAATGAAGAGTGCTGAGACT
>PVIW01009859.1:0-48635 GCA_004026585.1 Noctilio leporinus
TCAATCCCACCTGTTGTCCATGTCCATGATTCCTTTATACTAGGTTCTTGTCTAAACTGCTTCCCTTCCTTGCCTCTGCCTCCCCCCTCCTCCCAACCCCCTTCCCCCTAACCACTGAAGGCCTATTCACTGTATTCATATATTTGGTTCTGTTTTGCTTCTTGTTAGTTTTGTTCATTATTGTCCTGTACTACCCTTTGCAACAACATGGATGGAACTGGAGTGTATATGCTTAGTGAAATAAGCCAGTCAGTGAAGGACAAATACCATATGATCTCACCCATTACACTTATTCTTAAGTATAAACATTCACTGCTTTTCTTTGGAGGCATCCATTTGTTCTTATGAGGATAGGTCTTCAATTTTCTGGAGAGGAATCTAATTATAGCATTGGCTTTTATGTTTTTTTTCCACTCTATTTGGATCCCACTAGAAGCTGCATCAAAAGGTTAGTTAAGACATTTATTCCAAATATAGGATGGATGACTACTCATTAGTGGAAAAATATGGGGCTGGGCTAGACAGGTCAACATCCCTACCTGATTCCTAAGTGATTGGGTGGTTAGCAATAGTTGGATGAGGCTCAGGATCAGACTAAGGTGAGTAGAAAGGTGAGGAGGATGGCTTAAATAGAATTTTAAAATGTTTAGCCCTAGCTGGTGGCACAGTGGATAAGGTGCCAGCCTGTGAACCCAAAGGTCACTAGTTCGATTCCCAGCCAGGGCACTCGTAACCAGGTTGCAAGCCAGGTCTCCAGCCAAGTTCATAGCTGGAGGCAGGTGAAAAGCAACCATACATGGATGTCTCTCTTCCTCTCTGCCTCTCTCCCCTCCCCTCTCTCTAAAAATAATAAATAAAATCTTTGGAAAAAATTCTTTAAAAAATATTTGGGGTTGAAAACTGGATACTAGGGAGTATGAATTCCACCAGAGCAGGTGGGTAAATAAAATCAGAGGGGCCAAACCTCTAGGAGCTGAGCTGCCTTCAGGAATTGGGCTTCACTATCTGGTCATTTAGCATAGACCAGAGTTCTTTCAACCTGAACTGGGGCTAATGCCTGGCACCATCTGATCTTAGAAGGGGTGTGTATATATTTCTATGAGACTTTTTCTTACCAAATGGGACCAATATCTTTGTGTTTTAAAAGTTATCTGCTCTCACCTTCTAGATCCCATGATATAACTGTGGAAAGTTATTTGATGAAAGCAGTATTAGTTAGGGAATGCCACCATGAATAACTCCTATACATTATTCAGATCTAATTTCAAAAGTGACTTGTTCCAACCCTTAGGAAATTATGTCTCGATTGCATATTTTCCTAGTTATGCTATTCCTTTCCATCATAATGGTGTTCACCATTGCAACTATATATGTGCATATTTGATTGCCTTTCTCTGTCACACCCCCTAAACCTACTTTGCAATCTTCACTAAGGGTAAGAACTACATTGTGTCTTGTTCATGAGAGTATCCCCAATGCCCAATGCTATACTTACCATGTAGTAAGCACTAATTGAATATCTATAGAATATACAAATATTGTTCTTTTCATTTTCCAAGGTGAAACATGGTAGAGTATAGCCCTTGGCTTTGGAGTCAAACAAAGGTAATGAAATTTTGAATTCACCACATAGTAACTATAAAATCTTGCTATTTTTTTCACTTTTAAAAACTCAGTTTCTTCATCTAATAAATAGAATACATTCATTGAGTTGTTACCAAAGACCATGAGATTATGCATGTTAAATGCTTGGGACAAAGTAGCTATTCAATGAGCATTAAGCATTTTCCTTTATCCTGTTTCCTTTTGTTCGCAGGTATATGTTTACAATGTTCACCTGCCTGCCTAGATGCTTTATTAATGACTTACTGCTGCTGTAAGAAGCTATCACAAATTGAGTGGGTTAAAACAATGAGAATATATTCTCTTACAATTCTGTGTAAAGGAAGTTCAGATTGAATTTTGCTGGGTTAAAGTTAAGGGCTGATTCCTCCTGGAAGATTGAGAGGAGAATTTTTCTCATTTTTTCTAGCTTGTAGAGACTGCCTGGATTCCTTGGTTTATGGCCCCTCCACACATTAGTAAAATTCACATCTTCACCAACTCTGACCCTCTTGTCTTTTTTCTTCACTTAATAAGGAGACTTATTATTTCACTGGGCTGACCCAGATATCCAAGATAATCTCCCATCTCCAGATCCTCAATTTAATCACATCCACAAAGTCCCTTTTGCCATATATCCGAACATAATCTAAGGGTTTGGGGATTAGTACATGGATATCTTTGGAGGGAGAGTATTATTATTATGCCTACCACAGGTAATTTGGAAAAGGTATAGGTTGGATGAGACCTGATTTCCAGTCCCAAAGTAGGGACTGGGGAGAGACAACCCTTCAACTGCAGCCAAAGACATATTCTCCCCTGCAGGGGAAGCTGGACTAGGACAATAAGTCTCATGGCCAGAATCCTGGGGAAAGATAGGGATCACATATTCCCACTCATATTTTGTTTCAAAATTTTGGTAATATGGAGGAATTTCAAGAACATTATATGAATATCTACAAATATCCAGATACTTGGCTTTAAAAGAAAGACTGTCACAATCTGGTGCCTTGAGAGCCTATAAAATTATCTTCCAGGGAAACTAAAGGGTAGAGAAAGATGAGTTAGCAGATGAGACCCAGCAGATGCATCACACAGAAAGGTGGCCCCATTTTTGGGGGTGTACAATAAAGACTTGGTGTTTCCTAACTTGGTTGAGTTTGGACTTAATGAAAGAGAGGGATTTGCCTTAATGTGCATACCCACTGTCAAATAGATGCCTATTTCAACCTGGTCCATGGATTCCTGTGTATATGCAAAGAACTATTTCACCAACATCATGACATAAGATGGAGATTTCTTCCTTTCCAACCAGTATTCCTTTGATTTCTTTGTGTAACCAAAATGGGAACTTCTACTTTGTTTCTGGCTCCTGCATCTCTTGCTTTACCCTGAACAAACCTGGATGTAGGACTCCACATCTTGTTCCCTCAAAGAATTGCCTTCTACTAACATGGTAATATGTGATGAGCACTTTACTGAAATTTCACAGCAAATGTTGAATCCCATAATAAACTATGGGAAAAAAATTCACTTGTTATCTCTGTTTTCTCTCAACATCCCCACTCCCTCCTAAGCTACCTCTGGGGATCAGTTCCTATCTCTCATCTCAAAACATTTGTATAGCTTTTCTAAAGCCAGAGAAGCCAAGACCAGGGCATCAGGTACTTCCCCGTAGGAGTCATGCCTGTAATATAGCTACAGGGAAACTCTGAGCAAGATTATCTCCATTATTGGTCTAATTCTGCCACATGGCCTCATGAAACTTTTCTGAATCTCCATTTGTGAAACAGAGGTTTAGATATTGTTAAAAACTCTAATTTCCTCTTGAATCCTCTTGTCCCTTCATCTTTGTTGTTGAGAAGTTATGCTTGCAACTGGGATGGAGGAAGTCAGATTTTTTAAGGTCATTGATGTGCAGTGAGAATCTCCCGAACACCATTAGCGATGTTGTATGGTTCAAGAAGTTTCCAGTCCTCAGCCTGAGAAAGAACCTTCCTTACCGATCATTCATAAATAATAATCAGACTAATTGCAACCTGCCATGGCTGCCCTGTGTCCAAACATGGGAAATAAATATTCTTTATTCTTGGTCATAAAAAGAAAAAAATGGGCAAGGGAATAGCTAATTACATTAGTTACCAATTCAGGCATAATCAGAAGATAAGCATCCCAAATTCACTCCCAGGGAAACATGGAATTGAATTAGGGGTTTGGGAGGGACAGCTCAGAATGCTGGCAACAGACTGAGCAGACAACAAAGATGAAGCATGTTGGGGGGTTTAGCCACCTTGGCACCCTCTCCCTAGACAACTAGTAGATCTCAGTGGTATGCTAAAAGCAGAGGAGTCATACAAGCCTTGCTACCAAGCTGTGCAGGGTGACTCATGCCTTGTGCAGGCTAGGTGACTAAGAAGGAAAATCTAGGTCAAGAACCACCAAACAAATCTGTTTCTGACTTCTCTCAGTATATCCACGTGTGTTTTGTTTAAAAATTAAAAACAAAACATCTTTCATGATACTTATATGTAAGCAATAAATTATAGAAATGTTAGCCATGGTTTATAATAAAGGTATGACAGTGGCAAACGTGGAATTGAAGGGAGATAATGTAATTTCAGATCTTCCCTTTTGTCTAGTTCATCTTAAGTTTCTGCCATCAAGAAGACCCCAGTGGGATGTGTGGTACATCATGTATATACCAATTCCTTAGAGAAAATGTTTTTCTTAAAGAGGGAATTGCACTTACTTTTTTGAGATAGAAAGTATTATAGCAACTGAAAACAGGATTGACAATAACCTTGTGTCTTGCTACTATTTAGATAAAAACACCGGCCAAGAAAAATGGATTAAAACATAAGGGGAATACTGTAACAAATTTGAACCCTAATGTGTATCCACCTCAGCATTTTGTGAGAATATCTCTTAGGTTTAAGTTCCATTCCTTTGCGTTTCTTAAAAATATGAAGTCGAAGGACAAATTCAGCAACTTGGTCAAGGGCTTAGTTTGAGTTTGTTACCAATTTTCAATGTAATTTCATAATACCCCTTTGTCTTTAGACATATCAGGCAAACTGTCTGCAGAAAAAAATATGTGCAAATTCCACAAATTGTGAGTAATAGTAACAGTTTAATAAGAGTAACAGCTATTTTGAAAGTTAGTAAAATGTTGTTAAAAAATAATCCCATCCTGTGTATTTTTTAAAACCTATAATTGCTGTGTATAGGGGTTACTGCATTAGCACTGAAACTATATTGTTGCAGCAAAATAAATACACTATGTTCTTTCTAGGTGCTCATTCATTTTTAGTTAGAGCCCAGATTGAGTTTTAGGCCACAAAGGTATAGTTTAGGGTAAAGGTTTCCAGAATATGAATGTGGACTTCTGGAGAGGGCGTCTCTCTTACATTGATGGTCCTTCCCTCCTGGCTCTCACAAAGTTAAGGCTTCTGGGAAACTGGACACACGCATAATTAGCATAATTCTAACTAATTATGTTTTCATTACTAAGCCATCTTTTTCCCCGCTGGAACCCTATTTGCTTTTCTTCTCTAATGACCTGGGATGGGCAGCTTAGAAAGAAAACTTATCCTTGTGTTCTCTTTCTATCTTTATGGCCTATAGGCAGTTTTGGGAATCCTACCATCCCCTACTTGGGCCCTGCTTCATTCTCTATTAGGTCTCCAGGGTCAAAGGTATCTCTACAAAGGTGACCCATGAGCCCGGGCTGGAGCCCAGGCTGGTGGCACAGTGGATAAGGCACTGGCCTGCAAACCCAAAGGTGGCTGGTTCAATCCCCAGCCGGGCCACATGACCAGGTTGTAAGCCAGGTCTCCAGCCAGGTCTGTGGCTGGAGGCAGGTGAAAGGCAACCATACATTGATATTTCTCTTCCTCTCTGCCTCTCTCCCTTCCTCTATCTCTGGAAATAATAAATAAAATCTTTTTTAAAAAAATTCCTTTAAAAAAAAAAGAAAGTGACCAACAAACAAAGGTCAGAGACAGAAGAGGGAAAAGGACCCTTCACACCTATATTTTAGCCTTTTATCATTCTTTTGTTCTACAGGAATGTCCCAAGGAATAGATCTTTCTTTGGGATGTAACTACTTTTCAGAATCAAATTAGTACTTGATAAGAAAGTATTCCTTAGAAAGATCCAGTTTAATCACCCAAGGCTGTGATGCCCTCCACTGGGGAGTGGATGGGATCATTCATTCTACCCAGGATGGAGCTACTCCCTACTTCCTTCCAAGCTTTATCGTTACCTTGTTGTAGATCTCTGTTGGCTACCATTGTACCCTCTTTCAAAAGAAATTGTAATGTGATTTACCAAGGGTTCTTCCAACTATTCCTGGCAATTCTTGCTTGACTATCCTCTGCACAGAGTTTCTGAACTTCAACAGAGAGGAATTATGAAGCCCCAGGATTTTAACATGAGAGTTGATACAGTATCTTTGAGAAATAAGTAGCTTCTCCTCATGCATTTCTCAAATTGAGTGTACTCTGAAAAATAGCATGTATTACTTTTATGATAATTCTGTTCACCATTAGAAAGTAGGGAGTTTTATTGAAAATCATTTAATAAAGGTAAATACTCCAGAGATAAAAATGGAAACATGCAGCTGAGAAACTGCATTAATGTGGAAAAATATGTCTATATTAGTATAATCTATTGCCTTGAAGAAATTGAAGCAAAACTAATACTATTAACTCAATAAATCAGTTCCACTTAATGATGTCCAAGGTCTGTTCAAGACAAATAGCAACGTTTGCCTATAAAAACACATCACTTTATACAAATGTTCTAACCACACTAGCATAGTGTGAAGTTAAGACTTGGAAGACTAAGCTGATGGCAGGAATAGAGGATGTCATTGCCAGCAGTGGTATTGGTGTATCATATCTTTTAGAGTTTTAAAGATACAGTAGTAGGCTTTGGGGTACTTTTTGCCAAATAACCTATGAAATACAGCTTATTTTAATGTGTGGATGCTTGATGCATATTTCATGGATTCGCTGCCCTGATTTCTAGTTCAGGCCATTCTGTTTTTCCTGTATAATGGTTATGCTTGAAGTATGAATTGGAAATTGGATTAGAGAAACCTCCAGGTAGCAGTGCTTTTTTTGCTTCAAGACAGTCCTGCATTCTCCAAAGTTTGTTCATAATGGTTTTGGTTGTAGGCCCCATATCTAAGTTCTCTCCACTCTTTTTTCCATCTGTGAGAGTGTTGCTGACATTCTCCTGGATTTTACATGGTTTGAATAGATTTAACAGACACCATATTTTGCTTGTTGTACTATTTAGATTATTTCAATTTAAGAGCATTCTGTGTACTTTGGTATTTGTTATGCAGACCTAAAAATAATCACTGAAGTGCTTAAAATAAACTGAATTTTTGTGTTCCATAGGGTTATCCCAAGGGATAGATCTTTCCTTGGGGTGTAAATGCTTGTTAGAATCAAATTAATACTTGATAATGATTTTTAACTTTTATTAAGAATTACATATTAAGAGGTAGAACAGTTCTTCCTAATTTGATATTCTTTGATATCAAAGAATATCAGGGAATCTGGTGCTAAAAATATTCTTTGTATTTGAAAACCTCAGCATGTGCCAAATGTGGATGCAGTGGTTGTTTTCTCTTTAAATAAATAGATTTTTCACATGAAAACCTTTTTGAATTGGTATATCTTGAATGGATCTTCTATTCAGTAGGTAAGAATGGAGTTTTACACTGTATTTGTTTAGTTCTGGCTGCCTTGTGGAAGTAAGCCTGCTGTTTTGTGCAAGTAAAAATTATGAAAATCCATCAGGTAAAATTATAATAGCAAGCATATGAAAAATAATTATTGTCTTCCATATTTGTAACTTGTAATGATCTTTTCTGTGTTTTCTACACATTTGTGGTATTCCTAGAATAAGTAACAATATACTCACATGCAAAAAAGCACATTGGGAACAAGCAAATGGAAAAGAGGGAATTCACAACATAGAAAATATTATATAGACATTACATTTCACCTGAAGGTAAAACATCTCCCCTTTGCCAGTTACACTCCTTATTCTCAATGTCAACATTGGGGAACTTAAACCTAGGTTTCTTATTTCCCTGATGCATGAGCTAAATTATCAGGCCAAATATTTTGAGTTCATCAGCAATGCTGAATTTGTGTTTTAATGTGAGCAGCCTTTGGAGTCCTGGCTCATGAACATCATAAATGATGGGGTTTTTTTGTTTGTTTGTTTTGTTTTTGTTAGTGAGCTTTGATATCTGGCCCTTGAAAGTAGACAGTACATCTAACATTGCACATTCCAAAACCTCTTGAAGCACAGAGTGACTGCAGATAGAAGCAGCATGATAAAAGACATGGGGTTGCGAAAGTATGTTTAGACAACTACAATATATCCACAGTTTTTTAGAAAATAAGCTTTATGTTGAGAAGTAATGGACTATAGAATTATGGTGAACTTTTCTTGTTTAAATTTATTTTTACCAATTATGCTGTCACATTTGTCCCAATTTCTTTTCCCTTTGCTACCCACTTCTCACCACTCCCTGCTTCCTCCAGCAATCCCACTCCCATTAGTTCATGTCCATGCATGTGAGTTCTTTGCCTTTATCTTTTCCTGTACCATTCTTAACATATCCCTGTATATTCCGCAACCACAAACTATGCTTCTTAATCCCTGCACCTTTCACCCATTATTCCTTTTCCCCCTCCAAATGTTCCCAATATTTATGATTCTGTTCCCTTTTTGGATGTTTGCTTAGTTTAAAAAAAAATTATATTGTTTTTTTAATTTAATTTAATTGTTGTTGTACTACATTCATCCCCTTTTTCCTCCCCTCTGTCCCCTTCCCCACCTACCCATTCCCCCCAAAAAGTCAATCTCAGTTCTTGTCCATGTCCATGGCCCTTCTATGCTAGTCCCTTGATTAAACTGCTCCAATTCTTTGCCTCCTCTTCCCTACTCCCCTCTGCCCACTGAAGGTCTATTCATTGTATTCATGTATCTGGTTCAGTTTTGCCTGTTTGTTTGTTTTGTTCATTATTGTCCTGTAATGGGTGAGATCATTTGGTAATTGTGTTTCACTGACTGGCTTATTTCACTAAGCATAATATTGTCCAGTTCCATCCATGTTGTTGCAAAGGGTAGGAGTTGCTTCTTTCTGCTGTGTAGAAATTCCAGTGTGGAAATAAGTTTCTTGATCCAGTCATCCACCGATGGGAACTTAGGATGGTTCTAGCACTTGGCTATTGTAAATAGAGCTGCTATAAACATAGGGGTACATAGGTTCTTATAAATTGGTGTTTCAGAGTTCTTCAGGTATAATCCTAGTAGTGAAATTGCTGGTTTAAAAGGCAGTTCCAAATGTTAGTTATTTTTTTAAAGATTTATTTATTATTTTTCAGAGAGAGGGGAAGGGAGAGAAGAAGAGAGGGAGAGAAACATCAATGTATTGTTGCATTTCACCTGCCTCCAGCTAGGGACCTGGCTGGAGAACTGGCTTGCAACCTAATTATGTTGTCCTGTCTGGGAATCAAACCAGCGACCTTTGGGTTCACAGGCCAGCAACTTATCAACAGAGCCACCAGCCAGGACCATTTTTAGTTTTTTAAGGACACTCCAAACTGTTTTCCATAGTATCTGCACCAGTATGCATTCCCACCAACAGTGCACCAGGGTTCCCTTTTCCCACATCCTCACCAACACAAGCTGTTTGTTGATTTGTTCATGATTGCCATTCTGACAGATGTGAGGTGGTATCTTATTGTAGTTTGAATTTGTATCTCTCTGATGGCTAGTGATGTTGAACATTCTTTCATATGCCTTTGGGCCCATTGTATGTCTTCCCTGGAGAGTTGTCTGTTCAGGTCCTTTACCCATTTTTTAATTGGGCTGTCTGTCTCCCTGGTGTTGAGTCACATAAGTTCTTTATATATTTTGCATATCAGACCCTTGTCAGAGATATCATTGGCAATATGTTTTCCCATACAGTTGGTTCCCTTTTAATTTTGCTGGTGTTTTCTTTAGATGAACAGAACCTTTTCAGTTTGATATAGCCCCATTTGTTTATTTGTTCTTTTATTTATTTTGTCCTAGGTGAAGTACCAGTAAACATATTTCTGTGTAGGATACTCAAAATTTTATTGCCTATATTTTTCTCCTGGATGTTTATAGTGGCACTGCTGATGTTTAAGTCCTTTATCTTGAGTTTCTTCTGGTGTACGGTGTAATTTGGTGGTCTAGTTTCATTTTTGTGCATGTCCCTGTCCTATTCTCCCAACACAAATTGTTGAAGAGACAGTTTTTACTCCATTTTATGTTTCTTACACCTTGGTTGAATATTAATTAACCACAGCATCCTGGGTTTCTTTGAGGACTCTCTATTCTGTTCCATTGATCAATATATCTATTCTTATGCCAGTACCAGATAGTTTTGATGACAGTAGCCTTGTAGTATGGTATGATGTCCAGTATTGTGATTCCTCCTACCTTGTTCTTCTTTCTCAAGAGTGCTGTGGCTATTTGTGGGTGTTTTGGCTCTATATAAATTTGAAGTATTTTTTCTATTCTGTGAAGTCCGTCATTGGTATTTTAATTGAGATCGTATTGAATCTGTAGATTGCTTTGGATAGTTTGGACATTTTAATGATGTTAATTCTTCCCATCCATGTACATGTTATATGCTTTCATTTATTTGTATCTTCCTTGATTTCTTTCTTCATTGTTCTGTAGTTTTCTGAGTACAGGTCTTTGACCTCCTTAGTTAAGTTGATTCTTAGGTACCTTATTTTTCTTGTTGCTATGGTAAATGGGATTTGTTTTTTTTCACTTCTATTTCTGTTGTTTCATTATTGGTATACAAAAATGCTTTTGATTTCTGGATATTGACTTTGTATCCAACTATTTTGCTAAATTTTCTTATTAGGTTGAGTAAGTTTTTGGTGGAGCATATTGGGTTTTGTATGTACACTATCATGTCATTTGCAAATAATGACAATTTGACTTCCTTCTTTCCAATTTGGATACCTTTGATTCCTTTTTCTTCTCTGGTGGCTATGGCTAGAACTTCCAAGACAATGTTGAACATAAGTGGAGAAAGTGGACATCCTTGTGTCATTCCTGATGTTAGGGGGAACACTTTTAGTTTCTGTCTATCAAGTATGATGTGGGCTTCAAGTTTCTCATATATGGCCTTTATGATGTTGAGGTATGCTCCCTCTATTCCCATTTTGCTGAGGGTTTTTATCAGAAATCATAGCTGTACTTTAGCAAATGCTTTTTCAGTATCTATTGATATGATCATATGGTTTTTGTCTTTTAGTTTGTTGATGTTGTGTATTACATTTATTAATTTATGAATGTTGTACCATCCTTGTGTCCCTGGAACAACACCCACTTGTTCATGGTGTATGATCTTTTGTAATGTACTTCTGAATCCAGTTGGCCAATACTTTGTTGAGAATATTAGCATCTATGTTCATCAGAGATATTGGACTGTAGTTTTCTTTCTTAGTTATGTCTTGACCTGGTTTTGGGATTAGAATAATATAGGCCTCATAGAAAGAGTTTGGAAGTCTTCCTTATTCCTGTATTTTTTGGTGTAGGTTGAGAAGGATAGGAGTTAGTTCTTCTTTAAATGTTGATTAAAATTCACCTGTGTATCCATACAGTCCGGGGCTCTTGTGCTTTGGGAGATTTTGGAATACTTCTTCAATTTCACTAGTTGTTATTGGCCTATTCAGGCTTTCTGCTTCTTCTAGATTCAGTTTTGGTAGATTATACACTTCCAGAAATGTGTCCATTTCATCCACGTTGTTGTGTTTATTGTCATACAGTTGTTTATAGCAATTTCTTACCGTCCTTTGTATTTCTGAAGTATCAGTTGTGATTTCTCTTCTGTTGTTTTAGATTGTCTTTATTTGGGTCCTTTCTTTTTTTCTTGATGAGTCAGGTTAAAGGCTTCTCAATTTTGTTTATTTTTTCAAAGAACCAGCTCCTGGATTTGTTGATTCTTCAAATTGTAATTTGAATCTCTGAGTTACTTAGTTCTGCTCTGATCTTGATGATTTCCTTCCTTCTACTTTCTCTGGGCTTTGTTTGTTGTTGTTCCTTTAGTTCTTGCAGCTTTATGGTTAAGTTGTTTTTATAAACCTGATTTGACCTTTTTAGGTAGGCCTGTATTGCTATAAATTTCCGTCTGAGGACTGCATTTGCTTTATCCCATAGGTTTTGGACTGTTGTGTATTCATTGTTATTTGTTTTCAGAAACTTTTTGATTTCATCTTAGATCTCATTGTTATCCTATTCATTACTTAAAAGCATGTTATTCAGTCTCCATGAGTTAAAGTATTTTTGTTTTTTTTTTTTCCCTTGAGATTGGTTTCTGGTTTCAAGCCATGTGATCTGAGAAGATGCTTGGTATGATTTCAAGTTTCCTATTATTGTGGAGGCTTGTCTTTTGACCTACCATGTGGTCTATCTTAGAGAATGATCCATGTGCATTTGAATAGAATGTGTATTTTGCTTCTTTGGGGTAAAAGACTCTGTATACATCAGTTAGGTCCATTTTGTCTAGAGTGTTGTTCAATGCCACAATATCTTTGGTGATTTTTTGTTAGGAAGATCTGTCCATTGCTGATAGTGCGGTATTAAAATCCCCTACTATTTGTGTGTTGCTGTGTATATCTTTCTTAAAGTTCTCCAAGACTTTCCTTATATATTTTGGAGTTCCTACACAGGGTGCCTATATGTTTACCAGAGTTATTTCTTCATGATGAATTGTTCTCTTAAGTATTATATAATGTCCTTCTTTATCCCTTTTTATGGCTTTCATTGTAAAATCTACTTTTGTGTGGAATAAGTGTGGCTACTCTAGCCCTTTTTTCATGTCCATTTGCTTGACATATATTTTTCCATCCCTTCACTCTCAATCTGTGTTGATCTTTTGTTCTGAGGTGGGTCTCTTGAAGACAGCATATATGTGGGTCATGTTTTCTTATCCATTCAGCTACCCTATGTCTTTTGATTGGTGCATTGAATCCATTTACATTTAAGGTTATTATTGACTGATACTTATTCATTGCCATTTTCTCACTTTGTACCTGTATTCCTCTTTGGCTTTCTCTGTTTCTTCATTTTATTTATTTATTTTTAAAGCAGACCCTTTAGCATTTCTTGCAGTGCTGGTTTGGTAGAGATATATTCTTTTAGTGTTCTTTTGTCTGGGAAACTCCTTATTTCTTCTTCTATCTTGAATAAGAGCCTTGCTGGGTAGAGTATTCTTGGTTGCAGGTCTTTGTTTACCATTACTTGAAATACTTTTTTGCCATTCCCTTCTGGCTTGAATTGTTTCTGTTGAATACTCATTTGATAGCATTATTGGAACCCCCTTATATGTTATTCATCATTTCTCTCTTGATGCTTTTAGGATTCCCTCTTTGTCTTTGAAATTTGCCATTTTAATTATAATGTGCCTTGGAGTTGTTCTGTTTGGGTTGATCTTCATTGGGAACCTCTGTGCTACCTGAACTTTAGTAATGTTTTCACTCATCATGTTAGGGAAATTTTCTATCATGACTTTTTTGAACAGGTTTTCCATTCCTTGTTTCTCTTCGCCTTCTGGTATTTCTATGATACAGGTGTTATGATGTTTCATGTTGTCCTGCAGCTCTCTTAAACCCTCTTCAATATTGTTCAGCCTTTTTTCATATTCTTGTACTGTCTTGGAATATTTGTCTACATTGTCCTCCACCTTGCTGATATGGTCCTCTTCTTCCTGTAGCCTACGTTGATTCCTTCTACTGTATTCTTCAATTCAGAAATTGTATTTTTCATTTCCTCCTGCCTCTTACTGATATTTTCTATGTCCTTTTTGATGCTGGTGTAGCTGTCAGTAAGTTCCTTGTAACTTCCCTGGAGGTTATAGTTTTCTTTGAGCTGGCTGAGCTCATTGAACTTCTCTATCATCTTTCTTTTGAATTCCTTATCTGACATATTTTGTCCCTCTATTTCATTTGGTGATCTTTCTGGGGATTCTTCCTTTCCTTTTGGTGATGGACTAATTTTTTTTTTTTTTTTTGCCATTTTGGGTGTCTGTTGTTGCTTGTTTTTTTTTTTTTTTTTTTTTTTTTTTTTTTTTTTTTTTTTTTTTTTTTTTTTTTTTTTTTTTTTTTTTTTTTTTTTTTTTTTTTTTTTTTTTTTTTTTGTTTGTTTCTTTTGTTTTGTTTTGTTTTTCCCCCTTGGATTAATATGTTTTGATTCTTTGCCTTTGTTGAGTACCCTTCTGTGTTAGGAGATTTGTGAAGTTCAGTGTTGCAGTCTCCCTGATTTTCTCCACTTATTGTTCTTGGGGTGGCATTTATGTCATTAACTTGGGCTGTCTGGTTGTATTCTGGATCGGTTGTGTATGTTGCTCCTTTCCTTCCAGTTGGCTGACTGCAAGACACTCCTTCTATCCTTTCTCATATACTGTTTTTGAGCTACTCCTAAAACAGTTATGGATTAATAGTTCATGTAGCTCTAGGTGTAACTCAGGTGCTTGAGATTAGCAGAGATCCATTTCCACAGTCTGCCTCTTTTTCTTGGTCAGGTCTCTGCAGCCTACAGTCTAGCTGTGTGGTCTTAGAGTGGCAGAGCATATGGTTGTCACAGTCAGGGCTGATTCTGAGTGTCAGTCCCCAGGTAGGCTGGTCCTCCAGTAGCCTAGCTGGGTTTCAGGGCTGCTGATGTTCTGGGGCCCATCCTTTTCTGCTTCTGTTTCAAGTCCAGCAGGGTGCTTCTGTGATGTCTGTAGCTGTTCTTCCCCCTCCAGCTCCTGGAGGAGGTTCCTGCCTGCAATGGGCACCTGGCACCCCTGCAGGGCGGCCTGCAACCTCACTTTCTCCTGTGATGACTGGCCCTGCCCCCGAAGCTCCAGGAGAAGGCAGCCCCCCTCCGCCAACAGTGCCTGGGGTCTGCCAGCAGTGCCCAGCTCTCCTGGGTGAGAGCCACCCCTCGAGGCTGTCCAGCTCTCCAAGGAGTCCTTCATGCCAACTCTGTGATGTGTGCCTGGCTCCCCAGAGCATCTGCAGCATAGCCTTTGTTGCCTGCAATGGGCGGGTCAGTTGCCCCAGCTGCAAGTTCTTGGCTTGCAGTTTGGAGTTTCTGTCCTCCAGGCTCAAGGTGTGGGTCCACAGGGATGGGCCTACACCCTCGCAGGGCCTTCAAGCCACTCTTTCACCGGTGGCCCAGCTGCACCGTTTTTGGCCCTTTTCACTGGTCCAGCCAGTACACTTACCTGCCCCCAACTGGACTCTTATCCTCTGCCTCTGGCCCAGTGAGGAGCTTCCTTTCTCTGTTGCAGGAGTGAGGCTCTCACACAGTCCCTCCCCTGCAGGGTTTCAATTCCTTGGTCCCCCTGGCATTTGCCCCCACTGCCCACACTTCACTGCTCAGATTTCTAGTCACCAAGGAGCCTGGAGCTGACTTCAGTTAAAGGTAGAGCTGCCACTGCCCAGAGTTGACCTCGGCTTGCCAGCTGGTTTGATACTGTCTAATCTGCTCTCCTGTAGGTCTCTGCAGCCTCTGGGATGTACTCCCCTGAGTCCAGATGCTGACTGCTCCAATTCTTAGGGACCTGCAGACATGTCATGCTCCCTACCCTGTCCTCTAGCTGCTCTGGTACTCAAGAACACCATCAGCACTGCTCTCTACTCTGTCTCCATCTTTGATCCTCCTAATTTTCTTATTTAGTTGTATCTTGACATGGGTTTTGGATTAGAATAATATTGGCTTGATAGAAAGAGTGTGGAAGTCTTCTCTCTTCTTGGATTTTTTGGAATAGGTTGAAAAGGATAGGAGTTAGTTCTTCTCTAAATGTTTGGTAAAATTTACCTGTGTAGCCATCTGGTCCAGGACTCTTGTGCTTTGGGAGATTTTTGATTACTTCTTCAATTTCACTAGCTGTTATTGGCCTATTCAGGATTTCTGCTTCTTCTGGCTTCAGTTTTGGTAGATTATACATTTCCAAAATGTGTCCATTTCACCCAGGTTGTCATATTTCTCATCATACAGTTGTTTATAGCAAGCTCTTATAATCCTTTGTATTTCTGAAGTATCAGTTGTTATTTCTCCTCTGTTGTTTCTGATTTTCTTTATTAGGTCCTTTCTCTTTTTCTTGATGAGTCAGGTTAAAGGCTTCTCAATTTTGTTTATTTTTTCAAAGAGCCAACTCCTGTATTTATTGATTCTTTGAATTTTAGTTCTAGTCTCTAAGTTGTTTAGTTCTTCTCTGATCTTGATTATTTCCTTCCTTCTACTTGCTCTGGGCTGTGTGTGTTTTGCTTCTCTAGTTCTTGCAGCTTTATGGTTAGGTTATTTGTAGAAGCTTCTTCTATCCTTTTTAGATATGCCTGTATTGTTCTGAATTTTCCTGTCAGGACTGCCTTTGCTGTGTCCCATAAGTTTTGTACTGTTGTGTATTCATTGTCATTTGTTTCTAGACATTTAAAAAAAAATTTTTTTTAAGATTTTATTTCATTATTTTTAAAGAGAGGGGAAGGGAGAGAGGCAGAGAGGGAGAGAGACATCAATGTATGGTTGCGTTTCACCTGCCTCCAGCCACAGACCTGACTGGAGACCTGGTTTGCAACCTGGTTATGTGCCCTGGTTGGGGAATCGAACCTGTGACCTTTGGGTTCACAGGCCGGTGCCTTATCCACTATACTACCAGCCAGGGCTTGTTTCCAGACATTTTTTATTTCATCTATGATCTCATTGTTTACCTGTTCCTTAATTAAAAGCATGTTATTAAGTCTCTGTAAGTTGAAGTGTTCTTGTTTTTGTTTTCCCTTTAGGTTGGTTTCTAGTTTCAATCCATTGTGATCTAAGAAGATTCTTGGTATGATTTAAATTTTCCTGTATTTGTGAAGGCTTGTCTTGTGACTTACCATGTGGTCTCTCTTTGAGAATGTTCCATGTGCATTTGAAAAGAATGTGTATTTTGCTTCTTTGGGGTGAAATGTTCTGTATATATCATTTAGTTCCTCTTTGTTGCAGAAACTTGTTTAATGCCACAATATCCTTGGTGTTTGTTTGTAAGATCTGTCCATTGTTGATAATGGGGTATTAAAATCCTCTACTATTAGTGTGTTGCTTTCCATATCCTTCTTGAAGTCCTCCAAGATTTTCTTTATATATTTGGGGGCTCTTATGTTGGATACATATATGTTTACCAGAGTTGTATCTTCTTGATGGATTGTTCCCTTAAGTATTATGAAACATCCTTCTTTGCCTATTTTTATGGCCTTCGTTGTAAAATCTATTTTGTCTGAAATAAATATTGCTGCCCCAACCTTTTTTTTTTTTTCCTGTCTATTTGCTTGATATATATTTTTCCACCTTTTCATTTTCAATCTGTGTTGATCTTTTGTTCTGAGGTAGGTCTCTTGAAGGAAGCATGTATGTGGGTCATGTTTTCTTATCCATTCCACTACCATATGTCTTTTGATTGGTGCATTTAATCTGCTTATGTTTAAGGTTATTATTGATTGATACTTATTTATTGCCATTTTCCCACTTTGTACCTGTGTTCTTTTCTGTCTGTGCCTGTTTCCTCATCTATTTAAAGCAAACCCTTTAGCATTTCTTGTAATGCTTGTTTGGTAGAGATATACTCTTTTAGTCTTCTTTTGTCCGGGAAACTCCTTATTTCTCCTTCCATTTTGAATGAGAGCCTTGCTGGGTAGAGTATGCTTGGTTGCAGGCTTTTGTTTTTCAGTATTTAGAATATTGTTTGCCATTCCCTTTTGGCTTGTATTATTTCTGTTGCATAATCATTTGATAACCTTATTGGAGCCCCCTTATATGTTATTTGCTGTTCTCTCTTGATGGTTTTAGAATTCTCTGTCTTTGAAATTTGCCATTTTAATGATGATGTGTCTTGGAGTTGGTCTGTTTGGGTTCATCTTCATTTGGATTCTCTGTGCTTCCTGAACTTGAGTAACATTTTCACTCATTGTATTAGGGAAATTTTCTATTATTTCTTCTTTGAATGGGTTTTCCATTCCTTGTTTCCCTTTTCCTTCTGGTATCCCTATGGTACAAATATTATTTTGTTTCATGTTGTCCTGCAGCTCTCTTAAAACCTCTTCATTCTTGTTCAGCCTTTTTTCATTCTGTTTCACTGTCTTGGAATATTTTTCTACGTTGTCCTCCAACTCTCTGATCTGATCCTCTGCTTGCTTTAACCTACTGTCGATTCCTTCTACTGTATTCTTCTGTTCAGAAATTGTATTCTTCATTTCCTTCTGGCTCTTACTGACTGTTTCTAAGTCCTTTTTAATGCTGGTGTAGCTCTCAGTAAGTTCCTTGTAGCTTCCCTGGAGTTCTTTTTAGTTCCCCTGGAATTGTTTAGTTTTCATTGAGCTGGCTGAGTTCATTGAGCTTTTCTATCATCATTATTTTGAATTCCATATCAGATAATTTGCTTGCCTCTCTTTCATTTAGTGATCTTTCTGGGGATTCCTCCTTTTCTTTTAGTGATGGACTGTTTTTTTTTTTTTTTTTTTCCTCCCCATTGTTAGGTTTTGTTCACAATCAGACTGTGATCAGCTGCCCTGCTATGGAACTGCTATGCTGGAAAGATTGATTTAGTTTTAATCCTGTTGGTCTGTGATCCACTGCCAGGCTCATATGCAACTTGAGGTTATAGACCTATCCAGTTGGAAATCAGTGATTCAGCTACCACACTCAGGCCCTGCTGGGCTAGACAGAAAGGTTCAATTGTAATCCAATGGATCAGCTGCCAGCTTAGGTGCTGCTTAGTGGGACAGATTCAGATGTAAAACAATAAATATGTGATCAGCTGCCAGACTCGAGCACCACTGGGCTGGGCAGCATGATCCTATTTTAATCCAATGATTGTGTGTTTGTACACCAGGCTCAGTAGTCACTGGGTTAGACAGCAAGGTTCAATTGTAAACCAGTGAATCTGTGATTAGCCACCAGGCCCATGGGCCGCTGGACAGGACAATCCAACTCAGTTCCAAACCAGTGAATCCACAATCAGCCACCAGGCTCACATTCCACTGTGTGAGGCTGACTGACTAATCGAGCTGTAACTCAGAGTTTCTAAGCTGCCAGGCTCAGCCTCTGCTGAGCGAGAAGGACTGACTCAGCTACAAAGCAGTGAATCCACAATCAGCAACCAGGTTTGCAAGCCACTATATAGGGCTGACTGACTTACCCAGCTATAAGTCAGAGAGCTTGTAATCAGCTGCTAGCCCCAGGCACTACTGGGTAAGAAATACCTCTTCAGGTACCAACTATTGTATCTATGCTCAGACAAGGCAGGGCAGGGGAGGTTTATTTAGATGTAAATCAAAGAATTATCTTGATATCCTTTTTGAAGTCCTTCAAAATTTTCATTATATATTTGGGTGCTCCAATGTTGGGTGCCTGTATGTTTACAAGGGTTATATCTTTTTGAGGGATTGTTCCCTTTCCCTTATGTATTATGTAATGTCTTTTGTCTCTTTTTATGGCCTTCATTGAAAAATCTATTTTGTTTGTTTTAAGTATTGTTAAGTCTTTTTTCTTTTCTTGTTCATTTGCTTGAAATTTATTTCTCCATCCTTTCACTTTCAGTCTGTGTCAATGTTTTGTTTGAAGTTTGGTTTCTTGTAGACAGCCTACAGGATGTGTGTGATAAATTGGCAAAAGTTTAGTAAAATAACAATATACTGCAGATGTGTTATATTTTGAAATAAATTTATTTTTATGTGTAATTACATAAACATACTCATTATTTTTTCAGTTGTTCCAAAAAGTCTCCTTTTGCTGCAATAATAGACTGGATTTGACTTCAGAATCTTGAGCATTCTTTCATTAACTTTTCTTTGTCCATGGACATCATCATGTTTTCAGTCTTAGCTTTAACCAGCCTCTTTATTGGAATAAGGTTATTAACTTCTTTCATTTACATAATAGTCTAAATGTTTTGCATCTGCTGAACTAGGTGACTAGATTTCCTCTGACCAGAATTCACAAATATTGACACTGAAACATTCTTGCACCTTTTTGGCATTATGTGCTGGTGCACCATCTTGTTGGAAGATAAAATAACATCCATTTGCAACTTGCTTCATCCACAGCACAACTACTTCTCTCAAAACATCAAGGTAAACATCTTGGATCTTCTTCGATGATCTCTTTGATTCTGTGTACAATATATGAACTTGTACAATCCTTGAGCACCTTATGTGTTTTTCTTGTTGGTGTGGCAATATCAGGATCAGCATCATACACCTTCTTCATATTGTAAACTGTATGTAAGGGGATGTTATTGAAGTCCGCAGTTACTTTAGCAGTTTGCCCTGCACTCAGTCCAGATATTATGGTTGCTCTAATCTCGTATTCCTTGACATTAAAGTTGTTCTCAGAATTTAATACTTTATATCTGAAACAATGATGTTAAATCATAACCTTAGAAACATAGTTTTTCAAAACTAATAAGAAGCATGTGAAATAAGGAGAAGCAAAGTTATTTCCAATTGATTGCATGCATGCTATATATGTGGGTCATGTTTTTTTATCCATTCAAGTACCCTATGTATTTTGATTGGAACATTTAATCTGTTTAAATTTAAGGTAATTCTTGACAGGTACTTCTTCTGTCAAGTACCTTGACAGGTACTTCATGGACATTTCTCCCCTATGTTCTTATGTTCCTCTCTGTCTCTCTATTTCTTCATCTTTTTTTTTTTCGTGAACTCTTTTTTTTTAATTTTATTGTTGTTGCATTACATCCATCCCCTTTTTGCTCCCCTCTGTCCCCCTCTCCACCCACCCATTCCCCCAAAAGTCAATCCCACCTGTTGTCCATGTCCATGGTTCCTTTATACTGGGTTCTTGTCTAAGCTGCTTCCCTTTCTTGTCTCTGCCTCCACCTCCCCCCAACCCCTTTCCCCCTTCATCTTTTTATTTTTATTTATTTTAAAAGATTTTCTTTATTATTTTCAGAGAGAGGGGCAGAGAGGGCAAAAAACATCAATGTATAGTTGCTTTTCACCTGCCTTCAGCTACAGACCTGGCTGGAGACCTGGCTTGCAATCTCATTATATACCCTGGCTAGGGAATGGAACCAGTGACCTTTGGGTTTGCAGGCCAGCGCCCTATCCACTGTGCCAACAGATAGGGCATTTCTTCATCTTTTTAAAACAGGTTCTTTATCCAATCATCCACTGATGGGCGCTTAGGCTGTTTCCAGCACTTGGCTATTGTAAATAGTGCTCTATGAACATAGGGGTACATAGGTTCTTATGAATTGGTGTTTCAGGATTCTTTGGGTATAGTCCAAGTAGTGGAATCTCTGGATCAAAAGGCAGTTCCATTTTTAGTTTTTTGAGAAAACTCCATACTGTTTTCCACAGTGGCTGCACTAGCTTGCATTCCCACCAACAATGCACGAGGGTTCCCTTTGCCCCACATCCTCGCCAACACTTGTTGTTTGTTGATTTGTTGATGATTGCCATTCTGACAGATGCGAGATGTTATCTTATTGTGGTTTTAATTTGCATCTCTCTGATGACTAGTGATGTTGAACATTCTTTCATATGTCTCTGGGCCCTTTGTATATCTTCTTCAATGAATTGTCTGTTCAGGTCCTTTGCCCATTTTTTAATTGGGATGTCAGTCTCCCTGTTGTTGAGTTGCATTAGTTCTTTATATATTTTGGAGATCAGACCCTTGTCTGAGGTATCATTGGCTATTTATTATGTTTTCCCATACAGTTGGTTCCCTTTGAATTTTGCTGATATTTTCTTTAGCTGAACAGAAACTTTTCAACTTGATATAGTCCCATTTGTTGATTTGTTCTTTGATTTCCTTTGCCCTTGGTGAAGTATCAGTAAACATATTTTGGTGTAGCATATCAAAAAGTTCCCTACTTATATTTTTCTCCAGGACCTTTATGGTGACATTTACAAAATTGAATACTACACAGCAGAATTAAAGAACTCCTAACCTTTGCAACAACATGGATGGAACTAGAAAGTATTATGCTTAATGAAATAAGCCAGTCAGTGAGGGACAAATATCATATGATCTCACCCATTACGGGACAATAATGAGCAAAACTAACAAGCAAAATAGAACCAGATATATGAATACAGTGAATAGGCCTTCAGTGGTCAGGGGGAAGGAGGTTGCGGGGAGAGGGGAGGAAGAGGCAAGGAAGGGGAGCAGTTTAGACAGGAACCTAGTATAAAGGAACCATGGACATGGACAACAGATGGGATTGACTTAGTGGGGGAATAGATGGGTGGGGAAGAGGACAGAGGGGGGCAAAAAGGGGATGGATGTAATACAACAACAATTAAATTAAAAAAAGAAAAACTGGTCCTTTAGTATCTATTGCAATGCTGGTTTGGTGGAGATATATTATTTTTGTCTGGGAAACTCCTTCTTTCACCTTCCATTTTAAAGGAGAGTCTTACTGGGTAGAGTGTTCTTGGTTGCAGGCCTTTTTCCTTTTTCTTTTTTCATTACTTGGAGTATTTTTGCCATTCCCTTCTGGCTTGCAGTGTTTCTGTCAAGTAATCACTTGATAACCTTATCTGAGCTCTGGTATATATTATTAGCTGTTTCTCTCTTGATGCTTTTAGGATTCTCTCCTTGTCTTTGAAATTTGCCATTTTAATTATGATATGTCTTGGAGTGGACATGCTTTGGTTCATCTCCATTGGGACCCTTTGTGCTTCCTGAACTTGAGTGATATTTTTGCTCATCAAGACAGGGAAGTTTTCTGTAATTACTTTTTAAAATAGTTTTTCTATGCCTTGCTTCTCTTCTCCTTCTGAAATCCATATGATACAGGTATTATTGAAGATCATGTTTTCCTCCACCTCTGTTAAAATCTCTTCATTCTTTTTCAGTCATGTTTTATTTTGTTGCACTGTCTGGGTATTTTTTTCCATGTTGCCCCCCAATTTTCTCATCAGGTCCTCTACTCCCTCTAGCCTGCTTTGGATGCCTTCTATTGTGTTCTTCAGTTCAGAAATTGTATTCTTTGTTTCCTTCTGTTTCTTACTGATGGTTGCTATGTCTTTTTAATGCTGGTATAATTTTCAGTAAGTTCCTTGTAGTTTCCCTGGATTCTTTATAGTTTTCTTTGAGCTCATTGAGCTTTTTATAACCATTGCTTTGAATTCCATTTATGGATATTTTACCTGTTTCTGTTCCACTTATCAGTCTTTCTGGGGATTCCTTTTTCCCTTTCGATGATAGACCCCCCCCCCCCAATTAGGGTGTCTGTTCTTGCTTGCTTTTGTTTCTTGAATTAATCTGTTATGACTTCTTGCTTTCATGGACTGCCCTTCTGTGATAGGTGACTTATGGGATTCAGTGGTGCAGTCTCCTAGATATCCTCAACTTGCTTCTCATGGGGTGACCTTTATGTCAGTAATTTGGACTGTATGGTTGTATTTTGGATTTGGCTGATGTATTACTCCTTGATGTATTTTTCTCTCTGGCCAACCTGATTGAAAGACACTTCGACCACATCTCATATATTGTTATTGAGCTGCTCTTTGGGGTTTAACCATTCATGTAGATCTTGGTGTAACTCAGATGCTTAAGGTTAGTGGAGATCCATTTCCCAAGTCTGCCTCTTTTCCTTGATCAAGTCTCTCAGTAATCCACAGTTGGACTTAAGTGCCTTGGGGGGCAAGGCCTAGCAATTTGGAGTCTGTTACAGTCAGGGCTGGTTCTGAATACCATGTGCCCACCCCCGGTAGGCTGAGCCTCCAGCAATGGGGCTGGGTTTCTCCACTGCCAGTTTTCCTGGAGGCAGCCCCTTCCTTTGAATCCTGGCCCTGTGAGGTTGACTTTGCAGGAAGCATTGGTTTCTCAGGTGCCTGGCTCTGTGGGACTTGGCCCAGTGGTGCATGGGAGGTGGCCTTTCTTCTCAGGTTCTATGCTGCCCACTCTACAAGTGGCAGCCGCAGCTCTCTGCTTTCATGTTGCTGGCTCCTGCATGTTCTGCCGGGTGGTGCCAGTGGCAGATCTCTTGTCCACCACCACTGGGTCTGGTAGCAGCGTTCCAACTCTCTCAGCTGCCAACTCTGCAGTCCTGGTATTGTTTCCTACTCATGCAGTCCCTCCTCTGCAGGAGCTCCAATTCTCAATCCTCCCAAGTTTGTGCTTACTGTCCACACTACTCGCTGCTCAAATACCCAATCAATGAGAGGCATGAAGCTGTCTTTAGTCAGGCCTACCTCTCTGGGAAGAGCCACCCCTGTGGCTCTGTTTAGATAACCTTGGTCTGCCTGCTCAGCTGGTTCTGGAGCTCAGTCTCACCAACTTACTTGTAGGTTTCTGCAATCTCTGGACCATACATCTCAGAATCCAATTGCTTACCACACCAATTCTCAGGGACTTAAGCCTGTCTTGTGGTTCCTTACCCTTTTCTTCAGCTGCTTCAGCACCTGAGAAAGCACTCAGCGGTGTCCACTACTCCAACACCATCTTCTCCCCACCTAATTCTATATTTCAAGTGCTCCATCACATGTCTTGTGACTCCTATATTAAACAGATTTTATTAAAAAATTAATTAAATATTTTATTTATTATTTTCAGAGAGAGGAGTAAGGAGAGAGGCAGAAAGGGGGAGAAATATCAATGTATGGTTGTCTTTCTCCTGCCTCCAGCTACAGACCTGGCAGGAGACCTGGCTTGCAACCTGGTTATATGCCCTGGCTGGGGAATTGATCCAGTGACCTTTGGGTTCACAGACCAGTGCCTCATCCACTGTGCCACCAGCCAGGGCCTTAAACGGAATTACTTTAGAATATTTTTGATACATTAAAAATGTTTAACAAGATTGCCTTCCCCTTTCATGAGAAAAACTTAAAGTAAAATCTCATTAATTTGGGCCCTACTACTTAGGAATTTATGATAATTTTATCAGAGTTCAACTGAAGTTTACAATCTGATCTTTGTGCAGAAAGATTTTACTTGTCACATTCATCACATAAATCAGATCCCAGGGGGCATACTTAATCCACTTAACAGTATTAAGTGTTTTGTGGTACTTAAGAACAATATTTTTAAATGAAAATATATCCTGCTATGCACAGCAGAATGTACTATTATTTATTAAAGGGCATCTAACATGGTAACCTTTCCTTTGGGACACTTGGTTAGCAATTAGTTATTATTACACTATTTTTAAAAGATTTACATGTCATAGTTCCTCTAAAATTGTCTTTAAAAATCTGACAAAACCAGCTCTTTCCTACTAAACATTACTCATTAGCTATTCTTCTCTTTGGAAAAGGCAGCTTGACAAAGCAGGAAGAGCCTGGCCTTAACTCTATTTTTTTTTTAGCTGTGCAATCTTTTAAATTTCCTGTTTCCTCATTTGTAAATAGGGATGAAGATGCCTATTTTATAAGTGGAATGGATTGCTTGTTGTCAATTTTGCATCATCCCTATCCCTGTTTAAAATTTCTCTGGCTTACAGGGTCTAATCCTGGAGTGACATTTCATAGACTACCTTTCCACCATGAGTATGAATTATAACTTTGAGTGGAAGGAACTTTTGTCAATTTTGAAAGCAAAAGAGAAGTTGGATTATCTGCAACAGCTTTCTTTGTTTTTTGATGTCCTTCTAAGACTTCAAAACTGAAGTGCTTATAGAGCCAAGACCATCACAGTGGCCTTCTTGACATCTCTGCACTTGTGGATTTCAGGAAAGTGGCCTTCCTGACTTGAACCACCCGATCCCCTCCAAAAGTTGCAAAACTAATTCACTATGTTCATCCTTTCCACTTACAATACAAAGTCACTTTATTTCCTTGATAAGCTCTAAATGATACCTGGAGTGGTTGTAAGCATGAAATTACATACTATTATGTAAAGCATTCTCCACAGTACCTGACAAGCACCAAGGAGATGCTCAATCAACAGTAGCTATCCTTTGTCATCAGTAGAATGCCTTGATATGTTCTGTTGTTCATCCTCATTCAGGAAAAAATCCTGTGCTCTATTTTGTACCTTTCTCTGCTCAGAAGCCTCTGAGTGTGACCATTCCTGAAAGACTATTTTTGGCATTCATGTCTCCAACTTGCTCCATCCCTGATAGTTGAGGGCCCATGTTTCTCTTTCTTGGACTATGCATAGTAGATTCAGATATAGAAACTTAATAAGGATGTGGTCTGAACTTTAATTAATAGGAAGAAAACAATGGTATAAGAAGAGGAAAACCTAGGGTCTTCTGCTTAGGGACTAACTGATGTAGAGTGACAGCCATCTAGGGAAGGGATGATCCTACCTTGCCTTGGTGCTAAAATTTTTGAAATTCCAAATATGGTTGCAGACTGATTTGTGATGATACTGCCCTATCATCAAGGCAGAATAGGTGGCACTTCCCATTCTTACTCCCATATAGATAATTTATGAATTTTTAAAAATATTCTAATCCATCCCCATCAATATGTAGGTTGATAAGATAAAGACAGAGAAGACTAGTACTTGCTTTAAACTCTGACATCCCCCCCTTGTCCCTTCTCTATTACCAAAGCACCTCCTGAAACTATAGATTTTCTATCTTTTGAGAACATTAAGGGAACTGTGAGGATTAAGAGAGTTATCTTCTTTTGGTTTAATTTTCTGTTTGTCAAATTTTACAAGATAAATTTCTTTTGTAAAGTCCCAGGTATGTGTCCATATTTGTCCATAAGGTGATAGCACATCATAGTGCAAATAGTATTAATATAGGAAATAAGAGATAAGACCTCAATCTAGCTATAATACCTGAAATGATTAATTTCCTTTTTTTGGTACTTGGGTTTCTTTGAGTGCAAAATTAGGAATTATATAGGTAATCCTTATCCAAAACTCCTAAATTGAAAATTTTTCAGAATTCTGGAAAGGTAATATATCTTATGTAACATCTTCAACAAAATTAGGGACAACATTGTATAATCAAATACATTAATATTCTTCAGCAAAATATATGGACATTCACATTATAAATAGATACTATAAATTGCCTAATAATGTTAGATCAGGTCAGATTTTTGCCTTTAGGGGATGGAACATTTCTGAGCTGAAATCTGAATGACAAGATGGAGCCTGCCATGGCAAGAGCAGTCTAGGGCAAGAGCAATCCAGGCATAAGGTAAAGGTAGGACAAAGGTCATGAGGTGGGAATGAGCTTGGCATATGTGGATCAAAGGGAAAGCCACTGTGGCTGAAAGAAATTAGGTAAGGAAGAAAGTGATATAAGGAATTGGGGAGGAAGTTAAGGGCTCAGATCATGGAAGGCTCTGCTGGCCTAAGTAAGGAGTGGGGATTGAATTGCAAATGCAGTAGGAAGACTTTTGAAGGCTTCAAGCAAGGGAGTAACATAATCTGAATTGCCTTTGAGAAAGTTCCAACAGGCTGGCATGTGAAGCATGGAGATGAGCAAGAGAGACAAAGGAGGAAATTCCAGGAAGTTGGGAGGGAAACCAGAGGCTCTATCTGAATGAGTCACAAAGAGTTTGAAAAAAAAAGATGAGGCCAATAGTGTTAACTACTGATAGGGACCAAGTAAAATGAGAATCAGAAACTGGCATTGGACTTGGCAGTGTGGAAGAAATCACTGCCCTGAGGTAGTCTCAGTGAAGAAGAAGCCTGTTTGGAGTGAGTTGAGGAAAAGATTCCGCTGTTAAGAGAGGCAGAGGGATGAGGCTGTGGTTGAAGAGAGGTGGGATGAGGGAATGGTGTGCTTCATAATCTGAATGTAGGGCTGGGGTTAGGGGTGGGGTAGATATTAGGGAACTAGTCAGAGTGAGGATAAGGTGAGGTAAGTCACATAACTTGAAGCAAATATAAAATGTAACCAGCCATATGGATTCCAGCTCCATCTGATGTGGCTAAGATGGCCAATATTTCCTAGTAGCTTGGGATACCTGCTTGAGGCTTTCTCTTGCAGGTGTACTGGGAATAATAATAATTAAAAGCATTTGGAAGATTGTCAAATGATGCCTGAATACAATGCTTCTATGCTCATCATTTCCAGGAGGTTACCTCTGCCTTTGCTAGTTTTTATCTGAAGTAACAACTATTGCTTAAGAATTCCAGAGTTTATCTTAAACCTAGATGGATGTTTTTATGCTTTGCTCATGTTCTTAAAAGGTCATTGTGTTGAAATTGGAATAATCTGGCACTCCTCAAAGTAAAAGGCAGGTCATTAGAAGCCTCCACAATTTTTCCCTGAGAAACAGGAAGTATCAAAGTGAGTTTATTCTGCTTGGGTACAGTTTTTAAAAAGCAGTTCCATTCCTTACCCAACTGTTATGTTTAGCAGGGCACCCTGTAAACATTTTCCAAGTGTGTGCCCCATGCAAGACTCTGGAGACTAGGCCAGTGAATCATACTCATAGTATCTCCTTCCAAGAATTTTAAAGTTTACTTGGAGAGATGACTAGTTATGATTATGGGGTAGAAATTCTTCTGAGTATTTTACCCTTATAACCTCACTAAATCCCTATCTGTGAGGTAGATTCTTTTAGTTTACTGCTTCATAGACAAGGATTTGCAAAGAGTTGGGAAGGTGGGAGGCCAGGATTTGAGAATGCAGAGCAGCATTGTCCAAAAAAACTTTTTGCATTGATAAAAAATTCTATATCTGCACTATCCCATATAACAGTTATAAGCACATACGACTATTAAATAGAAATGTCACTAGTCCATCTAAAGAACTACATTTGAAAGTTTAAATAATTTAGATGTAAATAGCTCCATGTGTCTAGTGGCTACCATAATAGATGGACAGCCACGGTTCCAAGAATCTGTGCTTTCTACTATACCATGATGGGTCACTATAAGAATGGCACAACAAAGATGGTCATTCCTTTGTCACCCCAGCTTTTGTAGCACTAGCATTTTCCTATATATCCCTAGAATGTATAATGTAAGCTCTAATCCCCAACATACACAGCATTTAAGAGAAAATCTGAACATCACCACCCAAGTACAGAAATGGGGAGGTGATATTTAACTTACATAGGGACTAGGGTGATTAGCTAGTTTTGTTTCCCACAGCAACTATGAAATTAAGGATGATTTAAGTGGTGGACTGCCTAGGTGGGCTATAACCCAGGCTAAGGTAGTAGAGTAGATCCTTCTTTCTGGCTATGGCTTAGGATTTAGCATAGTTCCTCTGTCCCCAAGGTTCTATTCTCCTGGGCATAAGCCTGCAGTACAGGACAAAATACACTCAAGTGCCCTCCATTATAGACCTGATCAACAACCTGCATTCTTCCTTCAAGAGTCCTATTATATCTTCTTAAAAGAACTTTATAGGACTCATATTTATAACCTGTTTGGGTGGTGAGATAGGGCAGGATGTATTCTTTATCTTTGCTTATCCTTACTTCCTTTGTTTGCTTAAATACACCTGTCTTTTGAGACATAACCAAAGGAACAGAATTGTCCCTAGGTCTACTGGCTCTGTTTTCCATCCAGATCCTTTGGATGGAAAATCCTACACACAAAGCAGTGTTCTGGAATACAGGTGGTATTTCCCCTAGGCTTCCTAAGTGCCAGGTAGCTGGGTCTGAATGCTAAATGACATTTTTGCTTCTCTTTGCCACTCAGGGCCAGAATTTAATTTATATCATTCTTACATACCTCTAGAGCTTTCTTGTAATTTATTTTTAAATTTAATTTTATTGTTGTTATATTACATCCATCCCCTTTTGACTCCCCTCTGTACCTTTACCTACCTACCCACTCCCCCACAAAGTCAATCCCACTTGTTGTCCATGACCATGGTTTATCCATAGTAGGTTCTTCACTAAACTGCTCCCCTTCTTTGCCTCTTCCTAAGCCCGCACCTAGCCCCCCATCCCCCTACCAAATGAAGGTCTATCCACTATATTCATATCTCTGGTTCTGTTTTGCTTATTGTTTGTTTTGTTCAGTATCGTCCTGTAATGGGTGAGATCATATGGTATTTGTATTTCACCGACTGGCTTATTTCACTAAGCATAATACATTCTAGTTCCATCCATGTTGTTGCAAAGGTTAGGAGTTCCTTCTTTCTGCTGTTTAGTAATCCATTGTGTAAATGTACCAAAGTTTTTTAATCCAAACATACACTGATGGGCATTTAGGCTGTTTCCAGCATTTAGCTACTGTAATTAGCAATGCTATGAACATAGGGGTACATAGGATTCTATGAATTGGTGTTTTAGGATTTTTTGTGTATAGTCCCAGTAGTGGAATCGCTGGATCAAAAGGCAGTTCCATTTTTAGTTTTATAAGGAAACTCCATACTGTTTTCCACAGTGGTTGCATCAGCCTGCATTCCCACCAACAGTGCACCAGGGTTGCCTTTGCCCCACATCCTTGCCAACACTTGTTGTTTGTTGATTTGTTGATTGCCATTCTGACAGGTGTGAGGTGGTATCTTATTGTGGTTTTAATTTGTATCTCTCTGATGACTAGTGATGTTGAGCAATCTTTCATATGCTTCTGGGCCCTTTGTATGTCTTCCTCCATGAGTTATCTATTCAGGTCCTTTGCCCATTTTTTAGTGGGCTGTCTGTCTCCCTGGTGTTGAGTTGCATTAGTTCTTTATATATTTTGGAGATCAAACCCTTGTCTGAGGTATCATTGACAAATATGTTTTCCCATACAGTTGGTTCCCTTTGAATTTTGCTGGTGTTTTCTTTAGCTGAACAGAAAGTTTTCCATTTGATATAGTCCCATTTGTTGATTTGTTCTTTGATTTCCTTTGCCCTTGGTGAAGTATCAGTAAACATACCGCTGCATAGGATACCTAAATTTTACTGCCTATATTTTTCTCCTGGACCTTTTAATTTAATTTAATTTAATTTTATTTTAATTTTATTGTTGTTGTATTACATCCATCCCCTTTTTGCTCCATTCTCCTGGACCTTTATGGTGGCACTATTTCTGTTTAAGTCCTTCATCCATCTTGAGTTTATTCTGGTCTATAGTGTAAGTTGGTGGTCTACTTTTATCTTTTTGCATGTTGCTGTCCAGTTCATCCAACACCAATTGTTGAAGACACTTTTCTAACTCCATTTTATGTTTCTTCCTACTTTATCAAATATTAATTGAACATAGAGCACTGGGTTTATATCTGGGCTCTCTATGCTTTTCCCTTGATCTATATGTATATTCTTTTTTTCTTCAAATGTTATTGTTGTGGTATTACATCCATCCCCTTTTTGCTCCACTCTGTCCCCCTCACCACCCTCCCATTCCCCCCAAAGTCAATCCCACCTGTTGTCAATGTCCATGGTTCCTTTAAACTAGGTTTTTGTCTAAACTACTCCCCTTCCTTGCCTCTTACTCCCCCTACCTAACCCCCTTCCCTCTGCCCACTGAAGGCCTATTTACTGTATTCATATATTTGGTTGTCTTTTGCTTGTTGTTAGTTTTGTTCATTATTGTCCTGTAATGGGTGAGATCAAATGGTATTTGTCCTTCACTGACTGACTTATTTCACTAAGCATAATACTCTCCAGTTCCAACCAGGTTGTTGCAAACGGTAGGAGCTCCTTCTTTCTTTCTGCAAAATAGTATTCCACAGTGTAAATGTACCAGAGTTTTTGGATCCAATCATCCAATGATGGGCACTTAGGCTGTTTCCAGCACTTGGCTATTGTAAATAGTGCCGCTATGAACATAGATGTGCATAGGTTCTTATGAATTGGTGTTTCAGGATTCTTTGGGTATAGTCCAAGTAATGGAATTGCTGGATCAAAAGGCAGTTCCAATTTTAATTTTCTGAGGAAACCCCATACAGTTTTCCACAGAGGCTACACCAGCCTGCATTCCCACCAACCGTGCACAAGGGTTCCCTTTGCCCCACATCCTCGCCAACACTTGCTGTTTGTTGATTTGTTGATGATTGCCATTCTGACAGGTGTGAGGTGGTACCTTATTGTGGTTTTAATTTGCATCTCTCTGATGGCTAGTGATGTTGAGCATTCTTTCATATACCTCTAGGCCCTTTCTATATCTTCCTCAGTGTGTTGTCTGTTCAGGTCCTTTGCCCATTTTTTAATTGGACTGTCTGTCTCCCTGGTGTTGAGTTGCATTAGTTCTTTATATATTTGGGAGATCAGACCCTTGTCTGAGGTATCATGGGCAATTATGTTTTCCCATACAGTTGGTTCCCTTTGAATTTTGCTGATATTTTCTTTAGCTGAACAGAAACTTTTCAATTTGATATAGTTCCATTTATTGATTCATTCTTTGATTTCCTTTGCCCTTGGTGAAGTATCAGCAAACATATTTCTGCTTAGGATATCCAAAAGTTTACTGCCTCTATTTTTCTCCAGGACTTTTATGGTGGCACTGCTTATGTTTAAATCCATTATCCATCTTGAGTTTATTCTGGTGTATGGTATAAGTTGGTGGTCTAGGTTTATCTTTTTGCATGTTGCTGTCCATTCTCCCAACACCATTTGTTGAAGAGACTGTTTTTACTCCATTGGATGTTCCTTCCCCATTTGTCAAATATTAGATGACCATAGTGTCCTGGGTTAATTTCTGGGCTCTATTTAGTTCTATGGATCTATATGTCTATTCTTGTGCCAGTACCAGGCTGTTTTGATGACAGTTAGCCTTATAGTATTGTTTGAAGTCCGGTATGTTGATTCCTCCCACCTTGTTCTTCTTTTTCAAGATTGCAATGGCTATTCATGGGCATTTTTGGCTCCATATAAATTTTTGATGTATTTTTTTCAATTTCTGTGAAGTCTGTCATTGGTATTTTAATTGGGATTGCATTGAATCTGTAGATTGCCTTGGGAAGTATGGACATTTTAATGATGTTAATTCTTTCCATCCACGAACATGGTATATGCTTCCATTTATTTGTCTCTTCCTTGATTTCTTTCTTCATTGTTCTGTAGTTTCCTGAGTATAGGTCTTTCACCTCCTTAGTTAAGTTTATTCCTAGGTACTTTGTTTTTCTTGTTGCTATGGTAAATGGGATTTGTTTTTTCACTTCTATTTCTGTTGTTTCATTATTGGTATACAAAAATGCTTTTGATTCTGGATATTGACTTTATACCCAGCTATTTTGCTAAATTTGCTAATTAGGTTGAATAAGTTTTTGGTGGAGCCCATCGGGTTTTGTATGTACACTATCATATCATCTGCAAATAATGACAGTTTGACTTACTCCTTTCCAGTTTAGATACCTTTGATTCCTTTTTCTATTCTGATGGCTATAGCTAGAACTTCCAAGACAATGTTGAATAGAAGTAGAGAAAGTGGACAGCCTTGTCTTGTTCCTGATCTTAGGGTGAAAGCTTTCAGTTTTTGTCCATTAAGTATGATGTTGGCTTCAGATTTCTCATAGATGGCCTTTATGATGTTGAGGTATGCTCCCTCTATTCCCATTTTGCTGAGGGTTTTTATGATAAATGGTTGCTGTACTTCATCAAATGCTTTTCCAGCATCTATTGATATGATCATATGGTTTTTATCTTTCAATTTGTTGATGCGGTGTATTACATTTATTGATTTACAAATGTTGTACCATCCTTGCATCCCTGGGATGAAGCCCACTTGATCATGGTGTATGATCTTTGTAATATACCGCTGAATCCGATTGGCCAATATTTTGTTGAGAATTTTAGCATCTATGTTCATTAGAGATATTGGCCTGTAGCTTTCTTTCTTAGTTGGATCTTGCCCTGGTTTGGGGATTAGAATAATATTGGCTTCATAGAAAGAGTTTGGGAGTCTTCCCTCTTCCTGTATTTTTTGGTATAGTTTGAGGAGGATAGGAGTTAGTTCTTCTTGAAATGTTTGGTAAAATTCACCTGTGTAGCCATCTAGTTCAGGGCTTTTGTGCTTTGGGAGATTTTGGATGACTTCTTTAATTTCACTAGTTGTTATTGGCCTATTCAGGCTTTCTGCTTCTTCTGGGTTCTGTTTTGGTAGATTGTACATTTCCAGAAATGTGTCCATTTCATCCCGGTTGTCATATTTTTTGTCATAGAGTTGTTTGTAGTAATTTCTTACAATCTTTTGTATTTCTGAAGTATCAGTTGTGATTTCTCCTCTTTCAGTTCTGATTCTGTTTATTTGGGTCCTCTCTCTTTTTCTTGATGAGTCCGGATAAGGGCTTGTCAATTTTGTTTATTTTGTCAAAGAACCAGCTCCTGGACCTGTTGATTCTTCAAATTATATTTTGAATCTCTGAGTTATTTAGTTCTGCTCTGATCTTGATGATTTCCTTCCTTCTACTTGCTCTGGGCTTTGTTTGTTGTTGCTCCTCTAGTTCTTGCAGCTTTCTGGTTAGGTCGTTTTTATAAACTTCTTGTAACCTTTCTTGGAAGGCCTGTATTGCTATAAATTTCTCTCTGAGCACTGCCTTTGCTGTATCCCATAGGTTTTGGGCTGTTGTATGTTTATTGTTATTTGTTTCCAGGAACTTTTTTGATTTCATGTTTGATCTCATTGTTAATCCCTTCATTGCTTAAAAGCATGTTATTCAGTCTCCATGAGTTAGAGAATTTTTTTTTTCCCCCTTGAGATTGGTTTCTAGTTTCAAGCCATTGTGATCTGAGAAGATACTTTGTATGATTTCCATTTTCCTGTATTTGTGGAGGCTTGTCTTGTGACATACCATGTGGTCTGTCTTGGGGAATGATCCATGTGCATTTGAAAAGAATGTGTATTTTGCTTCTTTGGGGTAAAAGACTGTGTATACATCGGTTAGGTTGATTTCTTCTAGAGTGTTTTTCAATGCCACAACATCTCTGGGGATTTTTTGTTTGGAAGATCTGTCCATTGTTGATAGTGGGGTATTAAAATTCCCTACTATTAGTGTGTTGCTGTCTATGCCTTTCTTAAAGTCTTCCAAGATTTTCCTTATATATTTCGGAGCTCCTATGTTGGGTGCATATATGTTTATGAGAGTTATTTCTTCTTGATGGATTGTTCCCTTAAATATTATGAAATGTTCATCTTTGTCCCTTTTTATGGCCTTCATTGTAAATTCTATTTTGTCTGAAATCAGTATTGCTACTCCAGCTTTTTTTTTCATGTCCATTTTCTTGATATATATTTTTCCATCCCTGCACTCTCAATCTGTGTTGATCTTTTGTTCTGAGGTGGGTCTCTTGAAGACAGCATATATGTGGGTCATGTTGTCTTATCCATTCGGATACCCTATGTCTTTTGATTGGTGCATTTAATCCATTTACATTTGAGGTTATTATTGATTGATACTTATTCATTGCCATTTTCTCCTTTCATGTATGTATTTCTTTTTGGCTTTCTCTGGTTCTTCATTTTATTTATTTATTTATTATTAAAGCAGACCCGTTAGCATTTCTTGCAATGCTGGTTTGGTAGAGATGTATTCTTTTAGGTTTTTTTTTTTGGTCTGTGAAGCTCCTTATTTCTCCTTCTATCTTGAATGAGAGCCTTCCTGGGTAGAGTATTCTTGGTTGCAGGCCTTTGTTTACAATTACTTGAAATACTTTTTGCCATTCCCTTCTGGCTTGAATTGTTTCTGTTGAATAATCATTTGATAGCCTTATTGGAGCCCCTTTGTATGTTATTTGTCTTTTCTCTCTTGATGCTTTTAGGATTCTCTCTTTGTGTTTGAGATTAGCCATTTTAATAATAATATGCCTTGGTGTTGGTCTGTTTGGATTGATCTTCATTGGGACCCACTGTGCTTCCTGAACTGGATTAATGTTGTCACTCATCATGTTATAGAAATTTTCTATCATGCCTTTTTTGAACAGGTTTTCCATTCCTTGTTTCTCTTCTCCTTCTGGTGTCCCTATGATACGGATGTTGTTACATTTCATGTTGTCCTGCAGCTCTCTGAACCCCTCTTCAGTCTTGTTCAGCCTTTTTTTATTCTCTTGTAATGTCTTGGAGTATTTGTCTACATTATCCTCCAACTCACTGATATGGTCCTCTGCTTCCTCTAGCCTACTGTTGATTCCTTCTATTGTATTCTTCAATTCAGAAATTGTATTCTTCATTTCCTCCTGGTACTTATTGATAGTTTCTATGTCCTCTTTCATGCTGCTGTAGTTCTCAGTAAGTTCCTTGTAACTTCCCTGGAGTTTTTTGTAATTTCCTTGGAGTTCTTTGTAGTTCTCCTGGAGTTGTTTATAGTTTTCTTTGATGTGGCTGAGCTCACTGAGCTTCTCTAGTATCATTCTTCAGAATTCCTTATCTGATGTTTCAGTTGCCTCTGTTTCATTTTGTGGTCTTTCTGGGGATTCTTCCTTTCCTTTTGGTGATGGACTGATTCTTTTTTCCCCCATTTTGTGTGTCTGCTGTTGCTTGCTTTTTATTTTATTGCTTTTTACTTGGGTTAACCTGGTTTGTTTCCTTGCCTTAGTTGAGCACCCTTCTGTGATAGTAGATTTGTGGAGTTCAATATTGCATTCTCCCAGATTTTCTCCACTTGTTATTCTTGGTGTGTCCTTTATTTGGGCTGTCTGGTTGTATTCTGGACCTGTGGGCTTTTATCAGGAAAAAAAAATGGAAAAGAAAGAAAAAAAAAGAGAAAAAAAATGAAAAAAGAAATAAAAACAATAATAACAATAATAAGAAAGGGTTTAGATGGCTGTTCACCCTTAATAATAATCCCTGATTGGTCCAGATGGAGTCAGGACCTGAGGGCTTTTAACACAAAAAATAAACGAAACAAGAAACAAAACTATATATGATAAGCAAAAAGGGTTTAGGTGGTTGTTCACCCTTAATGATCCCTGATTTGTCCAGTAGAGCCTGGACCTCTGGGCTTATATCAGAGAGAGAAAGAAAGGAAAAAAAAAAAAAAGGAAAAAGTCACAAGACAAAGAAAAACCTATATTAATAAAGAAAGGGTTTAGTTGTCTGTTCACCCTTTATGATCTCTGTTTTGTCCAGGTGGAGCCAGTATCTCAGGGCTTTATCAGGAAGAAAAGAAAGAAGAAAAAACACAGGAGGCGGGGAGTCACAAGACAAAGAAAAACCAATGTTAATAAGGAAAGGGTCTCTTCACCCTTTATGATCTCTGATTGGTCCAGGTGAAGCCAGGACCTGTGGGCTTTAACAGGAAGAAAAGAAAAAAAGAAGAAAGAAAAAAAAAGAAGAAGAAAAAGGGCAGGGATGGGGAGAAAATGAAAGGAAGAAAAGTCTAAAGAAAGGGTTTAGGTGGCTGGGGAAGGGAGGAATACTTAGATTGAGGACTGGGAATGTGTTGTATCCAGAGCGTGAGTAGACTTTAAATCAAGAGTAGGGGGGGGGGCTTGGATATTTAGGTAGATTGAGATAGGGTGGGATTAAGAATATGTGAGAAGTAACTTTTAAAAAGGATATGTTGGGGATTAATAGTTCATGTATCTCTCGGTATAACTCAGATGCTTGAAATGAGCAGGAATCCATTTCCTGAAGCCTCTTTTTCTTAGGTCTCTGCAGTCTATAGTCTATATGGTCTTAGTGGCAGGGCCTCTGATTGTCATAGTCAGGGCTGATTCTGGGTGTCAGCCCCCAAGAATGCTGGGCCTTCAGTAGCCTAGCTGGATTTTAGAGCTGCTGGTATTCTGCCACTCATGGGGTGTCCACTCCCACTCCTGGCGGAGATTTCTGCCTGTGATAGGCACCTGGCACCCCTGCAGTGCATCCTGCAACCTCTCTGGTTCCTTTGATGACTGGCCCTGCCTCCACCGCTCTGCTCTGGAGGAGGCAGCCTCCAACCGCCAACAGTGCCCAGGGTCTGCCAACACTGCCCTGCTCCTCAGGGTGAGAGCCAGGCCTCCAAGCCGACCAGCTCTCTGAGGAGTCCTTTACGGGGCCTCCATGATGAGCCTTTCCCCTGCGTCTGCAGTCTTTGTGTCGGCAATGGGTGGGTCAGTTGACCCCTCTACTAGTTCCCGGCTCCCCATTTGGAGTTTCTGTGGAGCCTGGAGGCCTGTGTGGTTGTGCAGGGCTGGGACTCCCCCCTCACAGGGGCTTTAAACTGCTGTTTCCCTGGTGGCCCAGCAGCACCGTTTTTGGCCCTCTCGCTGCCCCTGCCGGTGCACTTCCCCACTCCCATGTCCCCAGGCCCCCACAGGACTCTTCTCCTCCACCTCTAGCCCTGTGAGGAGCTTCCTCTCCCTCACACAGTTCCTCCCCTGCAGGAGTTCAATTCCGTGTTCCCTACGACGTTTGTCCTCGCTGCCCACACTTCACTGTTCAGATTTCTAGTTGCCTGGGAGCTTGGAGCTGCTTCAGTTAGAGATGCCCCTCAGGATAGGGCAGCCACTGCCCAGATCTGACCTCGGCCTGCCGGCCATTAAGTCCGGAGTCCCCTCACCTGCTCTCCTATAGGTCTCCGCTGCCACTGGGCTGTCCTCCCCTGTGTCCAGATGCTGACCACTCCAGTTCTTCGGGACCTGAAGACATCTCACGCTCCCTATCCTGTCCTCTAGCTGCTCTGGTACTCGAGAACACCATCAGCACTGCTCTCTACTCTGTTGCCATCTTCCCCCTTCAAGAAGTTAATTCTTGACTCTTGAGTTTCAGAAGCCTAGCCCTGAGAAAGGTGGTGATTTGGAACTAAGAAACAGAGCAGTAACAGTGAACATTAGATTGGGCTGTTATGAGAACACAATTTCTTTGTTTCAGCTAAGGATTCTTCAGACGGAAGGACAGGAAGTCAGTAGGAAATTGAAGAGGGCTCAGATTTTGGTAGTATTCTTGAATAAGCTAACTTATACCAGCTTCCTTATGTTAAACAATAGATGTGGAGTATAATTAAAATTTTAAATAGTTATAGAGAGTTTGAATGCAGGGGAGATCTGTGTTTCCTCCTCCCATTTCCCACATGGTGTCCAGTGTAGCTGTGGGAGACCAAGGTAGATATATCTGATAGTGAGGTTAGTTGGAGAGCTTAAGAAAGTCTCAGAATATTCTGAGTCCAAAGTAGCAAAGGAAGCAATGTATCTCTTCAGTTCCTGAGAACTACATAGACATGGCATAAAGAAATGGTAAATTAAAGAAGTCTTGTGGGCAGGACAAGGAGATTGTTGAAGTGACTGTGTGTGGATGACCGAAGATCAGATGGAAATGAGGACAGCTCAGTATGAGTGAGGTGATGAGATCAAGGACAAAATTCTAAACTGATCATGCTAATGTCTTCTCACCAATTTAGCAACTCAGAAGAAAGGGAGGCAACCAAGATTACATTTCCTCCACCTGGGATTCAATATAGTTATTAACTACAGCTATAAAAAGAAAAGCAATTTTTATAAGATTTTTCATTTTATGACTAGTAATTCACACCTCCCACCTGTGATAGACTGTACCTAGAGTACCCCAAGTCTGTAGGACCATGTATTCTCCTCTAATAAGACAGTGATTAACATCCCTGGTTGTATATTACATTCACCTGGGGACTTATATAATTCTCATCAAGGGTCAGTTTGCAAATCAATTAAATTAGAGTCTCTGGGGTGGGACTCAGACATCTATATATTTTAAGTTTTCCAGGAGATTCCAGTGTGCAACCAGGCCAAGAATGGCTATAGGCTGATCTCCATGGGAGGTGAAACAGTAATCAAAGATTACATGGTGAGAATGGAACCAAAACCTAGTGAATGAGTTATATTAATTGAATGTATATCGTGTTCAGGCATTAATATTCACTGCCACGGTTGCATTGATGATAGGGTTAGAAACTCACCCTATGACAGTGTTTGGATGCTACTGCTAGTGTTTGCCTCAGCTACTCTCTAGGTTTTCCACTTCCTAAGGTACCAAAGCCTCTTCTGATGGACATATTCTTACTTTAGCCTAATTAATAGGTTCAATCTAGTTATTGTTTAGTCTTTCAGGTTTGGGAGACTTTCTGTATCTTTAAGGTGATTGCATATTCCTGCCATAACTCAATACATATTGATTTAAAAGTTTAACTCAGATGGTAACATCACAAACCACATATCTCTTCAGAAAGGCTATTAATAAATAATATTAAAGGAAGGGGACAGAGGGGAGTAAAAAGGGGATGGATGTAATACAAGAGCAATAAAATTAAATTAAAAATAAATAACTAAATAAATAATATTACTAAAAGTACACCTGTCACTTATTTAAAAGGAGATTCCCATCAATAATCTCTTTCAAAACATTGTTCAAATAGCATGGCAGACATTCTCTCACTGGGTCAGACAACAAAGATGGAGAAATAGCTTCAAAGCATGACCATGTAACCTTATTTCAAATCATACGGAGCAAAGCCTTAAATGCCAAGGAGGTAAATTTGCTAGGAAGTATTTACCTAGCACCTATTATCTGTCAAAGACAGACTTAATTAAAACAAAAACAATAAACCTGATTCCTGGCTGAAGAAGGACAATCCAGTCTAATCTCTTTGGTCACTATGTTTATTTCAATGTGTGCATGGTAATCACTTAGAAATATTCTAGCAAAATGCTGCATTTTGAAAGAGCTAATAATGGATTTTGATAATATCATTAGGTTTACTACACACACGTACACACACACACACACACACACCCCTTACTGCCATTCTTTTAGGCCAAATCTGACTTATGACACACAAAACAGCCTTAAGTGATGCTTCTTTCATTAGTATGTAACTGAGTAAGGCCACTTTTTGCTTGTTAGCTATTTCTAGGATAGAAATGTACAGTGTTCCCTTTCAGAATATTCATCTTCAAATATACCATTCTTTTTCTTACCTTAGATCCACACAGTAGACAGAATGATTTTTAAAGCATGTATTTGTTTATATATTTTTATTTTTATTGGGGGTAACATTGGTTAATAAAATTACATAGGTTTCAGGCATACAAAAATAATTATGTTACATCTCTTTAGCCAGTCAGTGAAAGACAAATACCATATGATCTCAGCCATTACAGGACAATAATGAACAAAACAAACAAGCAAAACAGAACCAGATACATGAATACAATGAATAGACCTTCAGTGGGCAAGGGGGAGGGGGGAGGAGCTGGCAAAGAAGGGGAGCAGTTTAGTCAAGGAGCTAGTATGGAAGAACTATGGACATAGGCAACAAGGGAGATTGACTTTGGGGGGTAGTGGGTAGGTAGGGAAGGGGACAGAGGGGAGTATAAAGGGGATGGATGTAATACAACAACAATAAAATAAAAAATTAAAAAAAAGTTAAAATGCTTTCTCATTGCCCTTAGAATTAAATCTAAAGTATAAAATTTTATTTTATTTTTAAAATATTATTTATTTATTATTTTTTTAGAGAGAGGAGAAGAGAGAGGCTGAGAGGGAGAGAGACATCAATGTATGTATGGTTGCCTTTTACCTGTCTTCAGTTAAGGACCTGGCTGGAGACCTGGCTTGCAACCTGGTTATGTGCCCTGGCTGGGAATTGAACCTGTGGCCTTTGGGTTCACAGGCTAATGCCTCATCCATTGTGCCACCAGCCAAGGACTAAGGTTTAAACTTTTGAATATGACTTATAATTCCCTTGAATCAACTCTTACAGAAAGCTTTTCCTTAATTTCCCACCCCACTTCCTACCCTCAATGGATTATATATTTTTTCTGAGTTCTCCATTCATAGCAAATACCACACTTCATTATAATTGCTTGCTAAATCACTCATTTACCCAATAGGTTATAGGACAAAGTCTAGATATTTACATTTGTATCCCAGATTCCTATCATAATTAGCACAGAGTAGATACTCAATAAATATTTGTTCCACTGAACAAATAAATATCTGTCATAGTCTTTTTTGGTTGCTATGAAAAAATACCATAGACTAGGTAGCTTAAATAAAAGACATTTATCACAGTTCTTGAGGCTGGAAATTCTAAGATCAGGGTGCTGGCATGTTTGGTGTCTGATGAAGGCCTGCTTCTTGGTTTATAGATGGCCATGTTCTTTATGTGTCCTCACTTGACAGAAAGGACAAGGTTGCTCTCCAGAGTCTCTTTTATAAAGGCACTGATACCATTCATGAGGGACCCACCCTTATGATGTAATCACATCCCAAAGGCTACACCTCCAAATACCATCACATTGTAGAATAGGTTTCAACATATGATTTTGGGGAGAAACAAACAAACATTCTGTGTATAGTAGCCACCATTTAATCTGTTTTCTGTTTGTCTTCTCTACTAGACTGTAAGTTACTAGAGGGCACAAGTTGTGTCTTTTTTATCTTTGTGTCCTTGCAGTGTCTAGAACTAAGTAGGAGATCAATATCTGTTAAGTGAGTGAATAACTGCTGTTCCTTCTTTGTATTGGGCTGGTCAAAAAGTCTGTATATATTTTTTCATATAAAATAAAAAGCACATTTTTATTTTCACCAATAACTTTATTGATTTATTTTGAGTATGTCAGGTATCTCTTGTATGATGTAACATTGATTGTTCTCAAATAATACCTCTGACTTGATTGCTATCAACTTCAACTGGTCTACCTGACTGTGGAGCATCCTTCAGCAAGAAATCTCCAGCACAAAACTTCTCAAACCACTTTTGACATGTTTTATTAGTCATAAGCACCTTCTCTATACACTGTACATTTTTTTTTTTTTTTGCCTTTCAGTTGTATTTTTACCTTTCTTGAAGTAATAAAGAATAATATGCTGAAAATATTGCTTATTTTCTTCCATGTTCAATATTAGAATGGCTACACAAAAATTCATCAATTTTGATATTTTTTAAATGCATGCTGATATGACAACTGTCACAATACAATCTAACAAAATTGTTTCAATTAAGTTAAAGACAAGTAGGCACTACTAGAGTCATCTTATGGAAAAAAACAAACATATATTTTGTCCAACCCAATAGAATTCTTTTGCATTCTCTGGGTCCTCCTTTCTCTTTCTAGTGAAAGCCTACCCTCTTAAGACCCTGCCCAGTTATTGCCTCTGTTGTACAACATTCCCTGGCACCCATAGTCAGAACCAAATCAGTTACCACTACTTCCATTCTGCACAGTTAGAGAGCCCCAACAAGGGCATACAACATTTGTGTTTAGATAGGATTCCACACTTAGAAGAGCCTCTTACTGTGCTAATACCATCTTAAAATTCATAATGATTTTTGAACATAGGGCCTTGCATTTTCATTTTACCCAGGACTCTGCAAATTATTCTGGTCCCAGTGTAGCACATAGTGCTTAGCATGGGTTCAGTAAATACTTTTGAATTTGAAAGTTGAATTGTCCACAGTTTGTCCTGTCCAGAAAAGGAACCATAAGCATGTTCCTGAGGGATTCCTTTACAGTATTTCAACACATCTATCAAAGTCTTACAATAGTCATAGATCTTTTTTGATTCACACTTGGCATTCCATTCACTGAAACCACAAAGGAAATGTTCTCATTGCTGAACAAATCCTACTTCATTTTTGCATTTATTCAAATAATGTGATATTACACAGAAAGTGCTTTGTAATTTATCTTCAAGAGGAGTGGTTTTGATTTGCTGAGGTACTCATGTGAGAAAGGAAGGGCAGATGCTCTAATGCATACCCAGGAAGTGCATTTCACCACTCTCACTCCATTCTTCACACACTCAGCAGAAGTGCAAGACGTGGCTTCCAGGACAACCAAAGGGCCTTCACTTTGAAAATACTTCTAAGAGAAGGCTGTCACAAAAATGTTTCCTGGTTGAAAAAGGAGAACATGTGAAAAAAATGAAAACTTTACCAACTTGGTTTTATTCAGAGGTATGATTTCAGAATTCCACTTGATAATTCTATTCATTCATTGTGATTTTTTCAGGAATTTTGTTCCTAGGTGTATACAGAACTCATCAAAGTCAGTTGCAAGAATTAAGCATTCTCAATTTTTAAATTTGGTTGCAGTTGACAGAGTGTATAGCACACCATGTGGTTAGAAACAGCTCAAGTTGTATACTGCACTGTATTTTTATTCACTTGTTAAAATTGGCATTGACTCAGTGGTTGTATTGCTATATTTATTTTCTAAGCCTTAATAGGGATGTGATGGGCATTGCAGGAAGGAAAGCTGAGGTATTGCAATGAGTTATGGTCCTATATTTAATCAGTAACACTGACATCAGGATCATATTGCCATCATAATTATCATCATCATTATTATCATTATGATTGTAATAATCATATACATTAGTTTAGGGCTTAAAAGTTTCCAAAGTGCTTTTGACCATTCCCTGTCTCTGTTATTGCTGAGGGAGCATGCATTTTTAGGGTAGGTATGTTCATCATTTTCATCTCATATCCACTTATGATGTTCCTTTGAGGAAAACTGGAAGAGGCAGGAAGAATTTGGAAATTCAGAACATAAGTACTGTAATAAATATCATTGAATTGGGAGGCAAAAGTCTAACATAACAGGAAAACATGAATTACAAACATTAAAGGAAGTGATTTGGGCTTTGTGTGGCTAAAGAGAGCAGAGGATTGCTACAGCTGTGCTCCACAAAACTGCCCAACCACCCACAATCACTGAAAGTTGGTTTCCATGAGTTCTAGCCCTCTTTGAGCTATCTGGAGGAATAGGTTAACCCATATAATTGCTATTTAGGCAGGTTCCTTGAGAAAAATGATAGAGTCAGGGAATGAAGGCCTTGCTAATTATTGGTTGTAAACAAATGCATTGTGAAGATGAACTGTCAACTGATGAAAGGATTTATACCATTACAAAAAAATTGTCAGGTCCTTGTTAGTGAACAAAAATGCCTTTGATTTCTGGATATTGACTTCACATCCAGCTATTTTGCCAAATTCACTTATTAGATCAAGTAGCATTTTGATGGAGTCTATAGGGTTTCTATGTCCACTATAATGTCATCTGCAAATAATAACAGCTTTACTTCCTCCTTTCCAATTTGGATGCCTTTGATTACTTTTTCTGGTCTGGTCACTGTAACTAGAACTTCCAAAAATATTTTGAATAGAAGTGGAGGGAGTGGACACCCTTGTCTTGTTCCTGATGTTAGGGGAAAGATTTTTTAGCTTTTTCCCATTAAATCTGATATTGACTGCAGGTTTCTTGTATATGGTCTTTATTATGTCGTGGTATGCTCTCTCTATTGCCATTTTGCTGAGCATTTTTATTATAACTGGGTACAATACTTCATCAGATGTTCTTTCAGCATTTATTTCCATGATCATATGGTTTTTATCTTTCATTTTATTTATGTGGCATCCCATGTTTATTGATTTGTGAATATTATACCATCCTTGTATCCCTTGGATGAATCCCACTTGATCATGGTGTAGGTGTGGAGGTGGGAATGCAGATACATTCAGTCACTATGTAAAACTGTATGGAATTTCCTCAGAAAATGAAAAATGGAACTGCCTTTTGATCTACCAGTTCCACTGCTAGGATTATACCTGAAGAATCCTGAAATACAAATTCAAAAGAACCCATGCATCCCTATGTTCATAGCAGCACTATTTACAACAGCCAAGTGCTGGAAACAGTCTAAATGCCCATTAGTGGATGAATGGATCAAAAACTGTGGTACATTTACCACAATGGAATACCATGGAGCAGAAAGAAAGAACTCCTAACTATTGTGACAGCAAGGATGGAACTGGAGAGTATTATACTTAGTGAAATAAGCCTGGTGGCAAAAGACGAATACCATATGGTCTCAGGTCATACAGGAACATAATGAACAAAACAAACAAATGAGCAAAATAGAACTAGAGGCTGGAAACAAGAAACAAACTAAAAATGACCAGAGAGGAGGGAAAAGAAGGAGAAAAGGAGAAAGTAGGGGAAGAGTTAAGTCAAGGAACTAGTATAAATGACCCATGGACATGGACAATGAGGTGGGGATTGACTGTGTAAGAGGGTATGGTGTTGGTGGGGCAGAGCAGAGCAACGGAGGAAAAATGGGACAAGTATAATATAATAATAAATTAATTTTAAAAAGAATGATAGGTCCTTTAAAATAGAAGTCTCTCAAGTATATTTTTATAGGTCACTAATTACTTAACTGAGGTATAATCTGAAAGCCCCTGCTGAAGCATGCTAATCAGAAATTAAGACAGAGCAAGTTTAAGATCATACTGGTAAATAGATTTGTCAGGTTTTACATTTTTCCTTTTATTGGAAAGCAAGATAAAATACAAAAGTATGGCTTATACAAGACCCTTGGCAGTCCTTGAGACCAAGCCAATGGAAAAGATCAGAGAGTTTCAAAAAACCTATAGTTGAACTGTAATTAATATTGATAAGGACAACATTTAAAAAGATCTATCTTAGATTCCAAATTATGCAAGGGCAGGGACTGAGCTTTGTTGACTTCCCAGCACAGGGCCTATCATAAAATGGGAATGTAAGAAATTTTTCCTGGCTGAATATAACATTTAGAGGAGTCCTGGAGTTATGTCAGGCATGACATATTTTCTGTAATAAGTCAGAAGGAGAGTACTTAAATCTTGACCAGAGTTTGAAAGCTTGAGACACATGAAAAATTTACATGACACCCCACTGGGATGCATTTTGCCCTGATAAATATGGCCTTGTTGTGAAGCATGTATGTGGTTCTTTGGAAAGGGGCACTACTGATGCATCATATTCCCTTCTGCTACACAAAGCATAGCATATGATTTGACAAACATGATTAGGCATAAAGACTTCTGGACAGGTCCCTATTTTCATTTTAGAGCCTTTTAAAAGGAGGAAAAATATTTTCCTGCCTTCTCTGCCTACCACCCTCCACTGTTGAAACTAAACTGTTAAGCCTAGATTAGATTTGTGAGGGAGGTCTGCTGCTGCTTTTTTCAAACCTCATGTTGCTGATGCAGTAGTAAAACCTAATGTTCAATGCACTATTGTGCCAGACATTCAACTCAATAAATATTTATTGAATGCGTGTTAATTGCAAGACTGGAAGTATATGGACTGAAGCTACTAGTTGATAAGATTGAGAAGGTATTTTCCCAATAGCATCAATTGAGTGGACATTGGCTTGTTAATTCTACTTCCTAGAAGTATCTCAAATCCATCAAAACCTCAACTTTTTAAAATAAGCCATCATCATCTCATGAATGGTTCACTGAACTCCCTTTTCCAAACTCAACTCCTTTAATTCATCTTGTATATATGGGGGGTCTTTAATAACTGGGTCCTGATCTTGCTCAGTGTTCTTAAAAGCCAGTCCTTCACACTCTACAGTTACCCTGAAGTCATGGTAACTCCCATACCACTTCTCTGTGTCCATTTTGCTCCATATAAATGGGTTACCTATCAGTTCCTCACAAATTCTTTCTTGCCTCAGGGGTTTTGTGGAATCCATCTTTTGGAAAAGATTATTACCTGCTGCCTCTTATGCACCTTTTAGTCCACTGCTCACTTGTCCAATACTCTGTGCACTCAATTTATTTTTCATAGCATCCTATTGGCTTCCATCATGACATTTACTTCAATTTCTCATTCTGTAAGTGATTCATGTGCTATCGTACAGCTCCACTAGAATATATGTTTCATTGTGGCAGAGACCAACACATTTTTCTTCACTATTATACAAGGTCTGTCCCAAAAGTATCAGCATGCAACCTGTTTTAATTATATTGAAAATGGTGCAATACTTTCAAGACAGATCTCATATATTTTTAAATTAAATTTATTATGGTAACATTGGTTAATAAAATTATATACGTCTGGAGGATCAAAGATGGCAACAGAGTAGAGAGCAGTGCTGATGGAGTTCTTGAATACCAGAGCAGCTGGAGGACAGGATAGGGAGCACAAGACGTCTTCAGGTCCCTAAGAATTGGAGCGGTCAGCATCTGGACTCAGGGGAGCATAGCCCAGAGGCAGCAGAGACCTACAAGAGAGCAGGTAAGACCATTCCAAACCACCTGGCAGACCTAGGTCAGCTCTGGACAGTGGCGGCTCTACCCAGAGGGGCATCTTTAACTGAAGCCAGCTCCAGGCTCCCTGGTGACTAGAAATCTAGCAGTGAAGTGTGGGCAGTGAGGGCAAATATCAGAGGGAACTGGGAATTGAACTCCTTCAGGGGAAGGACTGTGTGAGAGCCTTGCTCCTGAGACAGAGAGAGGAAGCTCCTCACTGGGCCAGAGGCTGAGCAGAAGAGACATGCCTGCAGCAGGAGCAGGGGAGCAGGGAAATGCTCCCCTTCCTTGCCTCTTCTCCCCCATGACCCCAACCCCCTTTCCCCTGACCACTGAAGGACTATTCACTGCATTCATATATTTGGTTGTCTTTTTCTTGTTGTTAGGTTTGTTCACTATTGTCCTGTAATGGGTGAGATCATATGATATTTGTCTTTCACTGACTGGCTTATTTCACTAAGCATAATACTCTCCAGTTCCATCCATGTTGTTGCAAAGGGTAGGAGTTCCTTCTTTCTGCTGTATAACATTCCATTGTGTAAATGTACCAAAGATGCTTGATCCAGTCATCCACTGATGGGCACTTAGGCTGTTTCCAGCACTTGGCTATTGTAAATAGTGCCGCTATGCACATAACTGTGCATAGGTTCTTATGAATTGGTGTTTCAGGATTCTTTGGGTATAGTCCAAGTAGTGGAATGGCTGGATCAAAAGGCAGTTCCATTTTTAGCTTTTTAAGGAAACCCCATACTGTTTTTCACAGTGGCTGCACCAGCCTGCATTCCCACCAACAGTGTATGAGGGTTCCCTTTGCCCTGCATCCTCGCCAACACTTGTTGTTTGTTGATTTGCTGATGATTGCCATTCTGACAGGTGTGAAGTGGTATCTTAATGCAGTTTTAATTTGCATCTCTCTGATGACTAGTGATGTTGAGCATTCTTTCATATGCCTCTGGGCCCTTTGTATATCTTCGTCAGTGAGTTGTCTGTTCAGGCCCTTTGCCCATTTTTTAATTGGGCTGTCTGTCTCCCTGGTGTTGAGTCGCATTAGTTCTTTATATATTTTGGAGATCAGACCCTTGTCTGAGGTATCATTGGCAATTATGTTTTCCCATACAGTTGGTTCCCTTTGAATTTTGCTGATATTTTCTTGAGCTGAACAGAAACTTTTCAATTTGATATAGTCCCATTTGTT